>OZ024788.1:3238286-3303172 GCA_964017065.1 Haliclona indistincta | reverse complement strand
TTGGACACTGGATCCAGAGCGCGGGTCACCGGCTACCAAATTGCCAAACTCTCCGATGATGTAGGAACCCACCTTGATCATGTTCTCATGACAAGCAGGAGCTTGCAGGGCCTGAGAGGGAGAGATAAGATCAGATTTGTTCACTCCACACACAGACACTTACTCACCTACCCACCCACCCACCCACTCACTCACTCACCCACTCACTCACTCACTCACTCAAACACCCACTCACTCATTCACCCACTCACTCACTCACTCACTCACTCACTCACTCATTCAATCAATCACTCACTCACTCACCCACCCACTCACTCACTCACTCACTCACCCACCCACTCGTCACCATACCTGGAAGCATGTCTGAGCAGCATATGCCTGATCCTCTTATTTGTTGATCACTATTTGTAAAGAAATTAAAAAGATTTCTATCGAAATCAAAAGGATGTAGTGATGAAGAAATCTACCACTGGTTCACAATGTAAACCAACAAGGAACAAGCATAGAATGGTAACACGATTGACTTGCTAACAGACCATAGATCCCTACATCAGTGGCTGCTGTGGCCAGACTATAGCTAGTTAAGCTATTTACTGTTGACTGACACTTTGAATAGAATTCAGCTTGTGACAAAATATTGATCTTATGTACAGCCACTGATGTAGGGATCTATGGTCTGTTAGCAAGTCAATCGTGTTACCATTCTATGCTTGTTCCTTGTTGGTTTACATTGTGAACCAGTGGTAGATTTCTTCATCACTACATCCTTTTGATTTCGATAGAAATCTTTTTAATTTCTTGTTTGTGTCCTTTTTTCTTTTTAGTGAAGTGCAGTTCAATATCATGCATGTACGGAGAAGTCTTTGTTTCCACCATTAGTTTAGTATTCCTGTTGTTGATGGCTTTTGCAGTGCAAACGAGCCCCGCCCACACTTGTTTGTAGACCTACACGGCGGTTATAATTATCTGGCAAGTGCAGAATGGCGATCCTACACCAGCTTACCGTTCTTCGAAGACTCCAGACAAACTGCCGGGTGTGTGTTCTCTGTGATAGTGATCCACACGGCGCAGCGATACTTTAGCTGGTTGGTCACGTGCGCTACCCATTGCTTGGTCACGTGCGTATTGCGCAATCACAATAATGGCGTCTAACACTAAGCTGACAATGGATCACGATCGAGAAATCGCGGAACTTAGATCGCCGTTACGCTAAAAACAAAGCTCAAAAGGCACATGCCAGGAGAATTTCACGACTGTTCGTGGATGTTTTGGTCTCGGCACTGCTCGCGTAAAGGCGCTAGGCGAGTTGAAGAAAGAAAGAAGAAAGAAGAAAACGAAGATGACGAAACTCGATTTTCACCGTTTCCAGGTTCGTCACTTTAGTAACAATTTCGAGCAATCTCCTTGCTACTGTAAGATGGGGCAACGCCAGAGAGCAGATCTAAGTGTCTAAAGACGTATAAAATTCAACACCAGGCGAAGTATCAGCGTTTGAACGCTAATACATTGTATGTAGCCGCCATCTTGTTTTCTCGTTCATCCCTACATAGGGAGACACTACCGTGCCTCCCTAATAATACGATACCACACCTCTTCACCAACATAGTCACCAGCCAGTCTGATGAACTTGAGGATAGTGTCCACATACCATGTGTAGTCCTGGGCACACTTCTCTGAGAGAATGGCGATTTTTAGCACCCGAGAGAGATGAAGAAAAAGCACAGGCACACCACTACCATACAACATGGGATCCAATCATGATCGAGGCGAGGAGAAACACGTGAGAAGTGGGCGTAGCTGTGCAACTTGTGGGTTGGGCTCCCGTCGTATTAGCAGCCAGAACATCAGCATCCATAAATCAGTACATGAGATAGATTATGAGAGACAGAAGCTGTAAAGAGAGACAAACCAATATACTTTTTTGAAATGCAAATGATGATCGAGGTGCATGCACACTTACTCTCACATTGCATGCAGGAAGCTGGAAGTTACTGTAACTTGACATTATTTACGTGTTGATACTATCTATTCACTGTTCTTTTTATCATCAGGTTCAACTTGTTTGACCTGTTTCCATTGCTCACTACCAAGCGTGTCTTAGAGGAGTAGCAGAGGAGTTGCTATGGATAATCTCAGGCAGCATCATATGGCTCATAATTATTATTGCATAAAGTAAAATATTCATGTGATTAAGAGTGCATAATTGGAAGGAGCATCCAACTCTGTATTCTCTGCATATTAATATCAATGACAGTGCTGTTCTACTTGGAACTTAGGCCTTTCATTGCATGTTGTGATTCAATCTCTATGCTTTTTGTGCTCATCTTCAACTAAAACAAGCGAGCATTTAGAAATGCATCATTATCCACTTCTTTGTGACTCTCCATGGAACCACCATATCATGACCCCAAATTTTGGTTGCTCGGTATCACCAGATATTACTATATTATTTCAATCATGTTGAACCACTCAAACGACAGATGGGTACCTAGCTGCTATAGATACAAAGTAAAGTAAAAAAGCTTTAATAAAAAACTGGAAAGTGTAGGGATGACTCTTAAAAAAGGAAAGGAACAAGATGGGATGATGCTTGCAAAAGTAAAGGAACAAGATGGAATAATGCTAAGCTTGCAAATGTAAAAGTCCCAAGTATCCCTACATCAGCGGCTTGCTGCGACGCAACTGACAAATACAGAATCCTCTTCCTATACCTTTACAATCGTCGATTACTTCATCGGACTGCGTCCTCCAAACACAGCTATCTGCAGCTTATTTACAACTGTCAACTACTTCATCGGACTGCGTCCTCCTAAACACATATACCTCTAGTTATTTACAACCGTCAATTACTCCATCGGACTGCGTCCTCCTTCAAGCCACTGATGTAGGGATACTTGGGACTTTTACATTTGCAAGCTTAGCATTATTCCATCTTGTTCCTTTACTTTTGCAAGCATCATCCCATCTTGTTCCTTTCCTTTTTTAAGAGTCATCCCTACACTTTCCAGTTTTTTTATTAAAGCTTTTTTACTTTACTTGTTCCTGTTACTTTTTTGATCACTATCAGTTTGAACTTATTAGTTGTATTCTATGTTTGATGTTATTTCATTTTGACAACTCTGTGAGCAGCAGTTACTAGTCTAGCAGATGTGAACGTGCACAGGGTCTGGAGAGTAAGGAGTGTAGTCTAAAATAATGTTTAATAATTATTACCAATCATTCATTGAAAGGTTTAAAATAGTAAAGAGGTTAAGGACGCAGACAGCAAAATATCAAGTCCAGGTATGATTTGACAACATAGTACAGTAATGGATGAAGGAAGAGACTAATACTGACAACTCATGATGCTGCAAGCCTAATAGTACGAGCGAGCACGGCTAGTAGAACCTTGTTGATGTCAATATCACACTCACAGAGGCTTCTAGTCCTTAATAATTTATCTGCGTGGTGTAGGAACCTTACTGTGCGTAGAATCTTGGCGGTAACCGGCTTGTTCACGTCTGGGTATGTCAGTTTTAACCCGCCATCTGAAGCTTTAACGAACACATCAGTGTTACTTAGGGTATAGTACTGCTCTAGACAAATTTCATACCTCTGGCTTGCGCGCTGAAGCGTCCAGAGCAGAGACAAAACGCAGTATCGATCGAGATAGCTCGAGATAGCTGCAAAACTGATGTGGGTGGAGTTAATGATACGAGCGTCAAGAGGGTTAAATATTTCATGGCGTCTTCAGTCCAAAACGGGCCCAAAACCATGTTTTTCAAGGATTACTCGCTTCTGGTAGTGTTTAATGCCTATCTAAGAAGTAAGTGCACTATTCCAGATATATACACGTACAATTGTGCAGGTTTGGTAGTGATTCGTTCACTCAGGACAGTGCTAGGCTCGTTCAAAGAAGAAAGAAAGAAAGAAAGAAGAAGAAGAAGAAAGATGAACAATTCGCGTGGGCGGCGATTTTAGTTTACCATTTTAGAAACGTCTGTCAGCTTCGCCAAAGGTATTTCCATGCTCAGAACAATCGTCTGATCAATCCTAGATGTCTGGAATCTCGAAAAACGCTAAAACAGCGAAGATCTGCGACGGCTCTCTGAGAGTCGCCATCTTGATTTTCGTCGTCAAGCAAGCAGTCCCGGCGACTTTCATAGACTTCCTACAAGCGCTTACACTTCAGATTCACTTAGAGATAGTTAAAATGCAGCAGAAATGTATAACAATAGAGATATGTGCGAAAACTCATTTTCACACATGAGTAGCCGCCATCTTAGTTCGAGGTCATCCCTACATACACAGCTTGTCAGATGTCAGTGCCCGGTTTGTACACTGGTTTGCCCGCTCGAGTGTCCAACAGGTTTCCAAGCTTGGACACTCTGCATGCAACAATTGTCCACAACCAGGAAATGAACCAAGTGTCCTAACTAGTGTACAATCAAGGTCATGTCACATGCGCAACTTGTACACTACCAGTACATTCTTGGTATTCTTTTGTTCACTAATTGATCACCAGCACTATTATTGGACCACTTCTTGTTCACTAGAGGTGTTCCGAGTCTGTCCACTACCATGCATGCTAATCCTTTTTTGAAGGTAATTTTTTTTAAATGTATTATTACAACAAACCATAAACATGTTCAGTGTTTAGTGCTAAGTGATCAGTGTTCAACTTGTATTGACAAGAGACAGGTATGTACCAAGTTTTCTAATCCTCCATTGTGATGGTTGTACATGTACCTCTGCTAGAACTTCTCTGTCTATATAAGAGATTTACAAACAATGACAGAGTAGATTAGCACTGGATTCTGACCTGCCACTACTGATTGCTTGATGGCCTATTTCGGCGTCATTTGTTGGTCGGGGTCTGTGAGCTACCTCTCCAAGATGACGAACCTTCCTTGCCATTAAAACATTGTCCTTCTTCAACTTGGCTTCATGGTGCTCATCGAGTCTTTCCAGAAATTGCATTCTGCATACATAATAAACAGGTCATGTTTAATTAAAACAATACTAACTTTCAGAACGCCAAGTAAGTGGGTGTACCATGAACCTATTAGAGTCATTTTCATTGTCTGATTCATCACTCATGTACTCAACAGTCAGCTCCTTCCAGTACCTCTTCTCGGAATCTAGCACTGATGATCAAACGTCTATAGGATAGAATTAATGATAGACATCCATGTACAGCTAAGACATACCCTTTGCAAGCGTGTAGCGCATTTCTTCTTCTTTGCTCTCTGAGACATAATCTCATGATGGTCCTCCTTTTCCAAATTCTCCTCAGTCCCTCATACTTTCTTCGCACAGCAACTACAGAATGTTATTACTTATTTTTAGCCATACAGTTGCTTACTTTTTACATATTCTTCTGAGTACTTCAAATCCGGCAGTGTTGTCACTTCACTCACAATGGTATCTTTCACTGACTTGTTGTGTGTACTGAGAGAGCTGAAATAATAAAATCAGCAAGTGTGATCATACCACAATAGAATGGTCACCTTACTTCGGCATTAAATCCTTCTAAGCCATCAAGGATAAGCGAAACTTTATTCTGTGTAGATAAATAATAGGTATTAGCGTAATCGCTCGGCATGAGAGCAATCCATTGATGGTGACGCCGAGCTGTAAGACACACAATCACAAAGGGGCTCCTGTAAGATCAGGTAACACGGTCATAATAATTCTAATAATACTAATGTGTTATAATCTTATAATTATTAGCTACTAACGCACCACTCCTTGAACAAACATGCCCTGTGTGTGTTCGGGGTATTCTGGATTTTCGCTGACGTTTCCTCGTGTAAGGAAATCAGCATATCATCAAGTTTGTCCTGTCTTTTGCTCATTGTCGCCTAGCTGTTGTTCCTAAATTTTTTGTAAAAGAGCTTGAGAGCAGTCATGAAGTCAAGACTTTGAGAATCAAAATCTGGAGAATGCATAATTATCTGTATAATACCAAAATGATCGTTGAACTACGTCTAACGTACCATTGGTACATGCATCTTCCTCAGACTGATACCCATTACAGGAAACTCCCGCAGATGGCAAGCTAAACAGGTGATCATTTGGTTGATATCTTTTAGAACTACTGGCGCCTACTGACCTCAGCCGACTGATTCACGCGAACGGCATTAGAGCGTTGCCAGGTGGAGTAGTAAACTGACCCAGTCTCTGCCCAGTCCGAGAACCATCAAACATTCTAGAATAAACCTGAGACTGGTCCGCTGCCATGGTGAAACACACTGAAACACTTGATCTGCTGGTGAGAACTGGACCACGTGGTTCTTTGAACACACCCCACTCACGTGATTATTGAGGCGGCAACAATTAGAATAAGACAGATCGAGCATTTACTTCTCATGCTGGTATCGATAGAACAGCGGCACGTGTTCTTCCAGCTATTCTTTCTGAAGAAGGCGCGATGGTAAGATATGTTCTCGACCTTTTTATTTACCATTAATGTCTCGAATACAGGGGTACGATCTCTGCCATTGACAGTACCTCGTCGCAGTACCTCCATGTTCGCCGGCAACAGTGACGTCTGGTGTTGACCATCATCATGCTCAAGACGAGCATTCCCTTTCCTTTACGTCACACAAGACAAAGGTATCAATTTTGTTCTCTCCGTGTTTGTGTGTCACGGTGTGTGTGTGTGTGTTGTACGTCTGACCGGCGATCAGCATTGTGCGATCTGGTAGGCAGACATGGTTGCGTGTGTGTGTTGTACGTCTGACCTGCGATCAGCATTGTGCGATCTGGTAGGCAGACATGGTTGCGTGTGTGTGTTGTACGTCTGACCTGCGATCAGCATTGTGTGATCTGGTAGGCAGACTAGTCAGGCGTGGCCTGCCTAATCGCATACTGTATATAGTCAGGGGACACTAGTATACACGACTTGTGCCCGTCGCAGCTATAGCTGCGACCCAATCAGATTGCAGTATCAGTTATGAATCTAATTTAAAACGTATTAATTACGTAACACTACAGCTATTATGGCAGCTATATAGCACGTGTACGCCCACGCATGTTAATACTACGTTAACCACTTCCTAAAATAATTCAGCATTGTGCGATCTGGTAGGCAGACATGGTTGTGTGTGTGTGTGTGTGTACGTCTGACCGGCGATCAGCATTGTGCGATCTGGTAGGCAGACATGCTTGTGTGTGTGTGTTTTATGTCTGACCTGCGATCAGCATTGTGCGATCTGGTAGGCAGACATGGTTGCGTGTGTGTGTGTGTGTGTGTGTGTGTGTTGTACGTCTGACCTGCGATCAGCATTGTGCGATCTGGTAGGCAGACATGGTTGCGTGTGCTTTGGATACATCTATTAGGGACTAAAACATGGAATTTTAATTTAACTATTGTTTTGTAATCCACAGAATTACAGGGGAGAAGGGTCAATAAAAGCAAAGAGGAAAAGAAGACAGGTTTATAGAAACAACAAGAAACGTGTACACAAGAGTAAGAAGGAATGATGGGAATTACTTTTGCTTTTGGATGAGTCATTGCCTGATTGTCGGATGAGTCGTGAACGTTGTGCAAATATGAAGCTCTCGAGTTGGCTGAAAAAGAAGAACTAGAAGAGCTGCAGGAGAAGGAAAGGCTACAGCACAAGTAACAACAGCCAAACAAAAACAGTGTGAAGTGGAGAAAACAGAAGAGTACTTCGAGACAGAGTTTAACATCAAAACTGCTGAGGAACACTGTTTGAGTGACACTGAGCCTATTGTACTTGATGCATTATTGTCACCAATATGTGAACCAGCTAGCAGTTGTTCAAGCAACCCGGTCCATTCGGCAAGGTGCAAACAGTTGCTCCAGTAGATCTAGAAAAGAAAAAGACCGTGCACTCTCACATGCTAGAATCAATAGGGATATGGCAGAGACCAGTCAATCAGAAAAGAGAATCCTGAAATCAAAATTAGAGAAGAAAATAGAAACTGTAAGGATATTTGGGGAAACAAAATTAGTCGAAGGAACATCAAGATCAGGAAAAATGTTTCGTTCTGCTCTAATTACAAAAACTCTACTATAATTATTTGTTTTTCTCATTTTTTTTTGTATTGACAACAGCCACGTATAAGTTTAGATCGATGCTATAACTGCAGCCGACAGCCAGTGCAGGCATATGTGTGCAACTTTGTTCATGGCTTGGTCACTAGTGCAAACTTGCACACTACTTGATCACTCAGTCAGGCCCAAACAAATTTGTACACTTCTGTACACATCCAGTGTGCAATAGTGTACAAGCAATTGTCCACACAGCATGTAAAATCATGTAAATTACTTGTACATGAAGGGTGACCAAAATAGGCCACGTTTGTGCACTGACCTCCGACAAGCTGTGATAGCATTGCCGATCGGCAATGATAATTAACCTTCAATGCCGACTTCTCTATTACATCAGACAATGATACAGTGGAACCTCTCTATATCGGACAAGTTGGGCAAGTGCAGTTTGTCCATTACATGTGTCCCTTACATGTAGGTTTTATCTGACTTGTTGTGTACAATAGCAAACTGTCCGTTATATGGAGGTGTCTACTATTGGGAGTGTCCGTTAAGAGAGGTTTCCACTGTAATTAATAATTTATTTTAAACATCAATATTATATTTGGTACTTCTGTTGATCAAATGAAAGATAGCCGTCTCACTGATTAATAAAAAATCAGCATCAAAAAAACAAAATCTAATATTAATAATCAGCAGCTCTAAAAAGATGAACACTTTATAAAAGAAAAGTTACTAATGTAAAATCAGCAAAAATCTAGTTAAAGGTTTCCACAACACATACAATGACTAGTCATCATTTAGTTCTTGTAGAAGTAAAGTAGCAGTGGTATTAACTGAGGATATGTGTTAGTGTTCATTGTACTCATCAGGATTGAGTACACGATCAGCATACAGATCATCTGGGACATATTCATTGACCGAAACTGTTGTCACAGGCACAACAAGTGGAGCTCGCTCTGGTTGTGATTCATTTCCTGGATTCATTTCTTTATTTTTCTTGCAAATGATTCTTAAACAGCAGAGCTTGAGTAGCCGATAGGTGAGGTAGAGGCAGAGTGCCAAGAATGGAGTGTATACTGTAAATATCAGTTGTGAAGCCATTGTTCCAAATGCATATGAAAGTAAAATGACCATCACCATAAAGCTAGTGAAGTTGTAGGCAGCTGATTTATAAGGCCGTAATATAATAATCAAAAGCAACATAAAACCACTTAAGCAAGTAGTTACACCCATTGAGAAAGTAACAAAATTATATGGTATTATAAAATCAAATGGTGTTATAAAAAGAGCAACATAGCAAAAGCGGAACAAGAGATATATTCCAGCAAAGTATCTTCTTTCACTGCCATCAGTTGCACGGTTTTTGAAGCAGCCCTGATAAGCATCAACCAGTGCATGCAGACCTGGCCTGTTCAACTTACATCTTGTCAGACATCGCTGGAAAGATTTGAGATGATAGAATAAGAGAACGATTGTTGGAGTAACTACAAATACCAGTAGACACAATATTGCCAGGACACCATATACAGCATGAGGCCAACCAAAGTAGCTCAAGTTAGCATCATAATAAAATGCAGTATATCCTTCTTCACCTACAACTACAGTGAACTTCAGCAGTTTAACAGAGGTGGCTAGGAAGCGCATGAATGATAGTAGTATCAAACCGGCATATGTGTCGATGAGGGAAGGCTGTATTTTGAATCTTTGCCAGAAGCGAGCCAATAGCTGATGGACTGGTCTAGTGGTGTATACAACAAGCCTGTAGCCATTATTGTAGCACTTGATCCAAGTATATGTCACCACAATAAACACCAGAGGACAGGCAGCTGTGATGTATTGGAGAAGAATAGCTTCAGCTGCTGTGTCTATGAAAGGGATACAGAAAGGAACTGGATCAAGATTCAGAAAATTGAGATTCCAAATACTGTACACTGTGAGAGGGATACTCGGAAAGTACTGACGATAATAATCTTGTACATCCGGGAGAAAAAAACAATTACCAGCTACATTTGGCACCCAAGATGAATAGCCTAGTCCTGGGAATTGCAGTGTCACCATTTGACTGAACAGCACAAACTCACTGAGACCACCATCAGTGATTTTGATGTGAAGAACTGCCAACAGTGTTAACATAATCAGAACTGGTACTAGTTGGAGTAATATAAAAACCACTACTCCATAGTATGGAGAATAACATTCTATACAAGAGAGGTCAGGATCATTAATGGCTACAGCATACCCCTCACTACAGTTACCACATAGCATTCCTTCTCTGCTTTCAGCACAAGTGCTAGTACAAGTTTGATGTGAAAAATACGAGTTGCAATTACTGATTGAGTACTTGGGACAATTTCCTGAATAACCAAATGTATCGCAATCAAAATTTTGGCATTTGGCACAATAATTGCATGGAGGATCATCACACCCAAACTTTATTGTTATAGCTATTCCAGGGAACTGGTAAGGATGTATATACACAGGTAAGCTTTGATCAATGACATTTTGATTACTGGAACAGTTTATTAGTATGCTTGATGATAGTGCATGTATGTGGTTCATTAGTGAACGCAAATTTACTATCAAGTTTGACTTGGATATTTTCTCGATTTGTTATGTCATTGCCCCATATATCATATACTGTAAGTTGCTGTACATATGAGTCAAGACTATCTCCTGGATAGATTGAATAATTCTTTGGTCCGTAGTACCGGACATAAACTGGACCAGATTCAAGCTGACTACAGTCACCTTCTGTTTCAGAATAAAACCATCCCTTCCAGCAAAACATCTTGTCAAATGAAGTTGGCTCTCTATTAGAAAATTCTACTGAGTTGACATAGATTGCATTGGGGAATTCAGATATAAACTTTTGATTACATTGAAAACTCGCTACCTGATTGTCCATGAAGGTGATGTTCACTCCCCATGCAGTCATCAGGATGAAGTGATGAGTTGATATGTTTGAAAACACAGAATTCAACACTCTGACTCAGTGTACAAGTATCAGCATAGATGGCACCACCCTGACCTGAAGCTGTGTTGTGCTTGAACAAGAGAGTAGAGCCAGTATTCAGAATGATAGAGCTAGACCCCACCAGGTGGATACCAGCTCCATTGTAAGCACTGTTGTTGATAAACTGTAACTGAGCAGAAGATGAGAGTTCAATGGATGAGGAACGAAGACTCAGAGCTGATATGAAGCTATTCTGATAATCCCCAATAAGCATAACATCGTTCTTGAATGTGACGAGTGACAGAAAATTTATGAAGACATTTCCAGTACATTGAAAAGCATTTTTGTTTCTGGTGATAGTACCACAATAACCATTAGTTAAGTTACAGCTGCTTATTGTGGTGTTGAGAAGAGGTTGGCTACACTTACCACTTTGTGACAAGCAGATGATCCTTGAAATGCTGTATTGCTGTCAAAAGTACTATTCTTAATAACCAGTTTGTTACTATCAGTTGAATATTCACGACCATTGTTCACTAGATTTAATGAAATGCCACCACCAATATCGGCTTCATTCGAGATAATCCTGCTACTATTAATAGTAACTGCATTGCCAAAGAGACCATTTGTTCCAGTAGCAGCAAAACCAATAAAGATACCTCCACCACTGGCTGAACTAGCCTTCTCTATCAAAACCTCATTCTCTGTCACCTCAGCATTGTCTACAGTAACAGTATTACCACTGGCATTGTCATAGAAGCCTAGAAACAAACCACCTCCAAACTGTGCTTTGTTGTTGTTCAGACGTACACTATTGACCAGTTGTACAGTGTTGTTGGTTGCTTCTCCTCTGAGCACCACTGAGATGCCTCCTCCTCTAGTGGTACTGCCACACGGGTTGATCCACTGGCCAGCTGCACTACTAGCAGTGTTGTGAGTGAAGGTGGAGTTAGTTACAGTACAGAATGATTGTGAGGCGGCCTCGCTAGCCTCTATCACTAACCCTCCTCCTCCTCCGTACATGAACTGACACGAGTCAATGCTAACTTTGTCCATTGCACTATAAACAGCAGCACCAGTGCCATTAGACTCATTAACGTGAAGATTGCTCAATTCTATTGAGGAGCAGCCAGTAAACAATATTGCTACTTGGATCGGGTTACAATCATTATCGTGTTCGCTTTGCATCTTTCCACAGTTAATTATAGTCAAGTTACTGATTGTGATATTGGTTGACCAGAAGAATGCTAGACCAGCCAATGGCTGACAATTGATGACTACAGGCTCACCTTGACTGGCATTGCCCACAATGGCTAGATGGGACATGTTCCTGAGCTGAGTCTCACTGCCATTGTGCAGCTGGTGTTGTCCTGGTTGGAGGAGGATGGTGATGGAGTGGTTGTAGTGCTGGGCTCCTTTGAGGGCCAGGTTGAGGGAGAGGCAGGGAGTGGAGTAGCCTCCCTCCCAGCAGGAGGAGTCATTGACACCAGTCTGGCTGCTGCTGTCCACATAGATCACCAGTCTTTGGTCTGCAATAGTATAGCATATAATTGGCAGAGCCAGTAAGAGAAAGAAAGTACCCACGACCATCATGAGGTCAGTTAGGGCAGCGTTACTGAATGAGGGCGGGAAACTGTATCTCAGCAATCATATACCGCCTCCCATTGTACTGCTACCTGTATTATATTATTACGACGTATGTGCGCCGCGGAAGTTGCGCCGCTCTTTAGCACAGTAAACCACTGACGTACTTGCCAAGAGCTAAGCATGCATGTGTCAGTACTGTTGCATGCAAATTGCCGTGCTGCCAAGCAACGAGCCACGCTCTAATTAAAGATTGCACTATTCGTACATTTATGTACCTCTGCTGCTCTGACTACTACTAGTTTATAGGCTGCTCTATAATTATTTTCTTATCTGACACTATTCTAGTTCCTCTTTTGTTATCGTTTCATAGTTTCTCTACTCTCAGGACGAAAGTTTTGATTTGATTTTAAGGTTCAGTTGGATTAAATGTGCATGTGTGAGAAAAATTCTCAGCTGACAAAGTAAAATTTGATACAGATAAGATTAAAAGTTCATGTGTGATCAAAAAATCACACATAAGTAATAATTATTTGAAAGTATGTGTGATCTATACGTGTGAGTGTATCACATAATAATAAACATTATTCGATCACAAATTAGTTTTTGTCCTGTGACTGTTTACAATTAATTGCTAATGCACCTGCATCATCTTATGCAGTAAACAATAGATGTCTATTGAAGCATACTTCAATTTTGAGGACAAAAATTAATAATGTTAATTCAAATCCAAATTCCGGAAAACTAAAAATAATTATGAGCAACTTTAACAACACTTTACGTATTAGTGTATGAAAAATTAATGTGCAACATTATCATGCAGCTATATACAGTGACAATTATAAAGCTATAGTGTTTTTGCTACGTATGCACAAGTTTCAACTACGTACAAAGATATGTTATTGACTTTCTTAGTTACTCCTCTTTGTACTCATCAGGATTGAGTATACACGATATCGATCAGCATAAAGATCATCTGCTACAAAGTCATTGAAAGAGATATTAGTCACTAAAACAGCGATAAGTGGAGTTTGGTCTTCAACTCGTGGGTTATCATTGGCCGGCCTTCTTGCTGTTATATGTTAGCTAATAATTTTTGTACAGCAGGGCTTGAAGACAGAGTACCAAGCAAGAAGGGAATGGATTGTAAGCTTACAATCACAGCAAGCACCACTGAGATGCCTATCAATAATGGGATATCACTAACCCACCTCACCTGTCCCTTTGTAGGGATGAGCAGAAAAAATTTGCGACGAAAACAATAATTCAGACATCGTCTGGTTGTTAATTCTATTATTATGCATCTAAAGCTGAACAAAATAGTTCAATCCTTAAACAGGAATTAATGCTTTGACTCAAGAGGAAGCGTAAAAATCATCTACGAAGAGTCGAGGACCTAAAGGCATGCAAAATTTATATAAGGAGTAATCGATGCAGTATTGCACCTATTGGGGGGCTTATGTGGATCGGAGTCCTCTATGGCACCAGACTATACTGCCTACGGCAATTACAACTGCATGGTAATAGACTGAAAGGATTATTCTACTGAGGAGCAGGTAACATCATTGTTTGCTTTGTAACCTTCCACATTACAAGTTATTGGTTGACCAGAGGGATTGCCATAGCCTTTCTCATAGCAGAAAAGTCATTAACACTGCTTGTAGTCTGATTAGTCTATGTTCTGCACAAGAGAAAATAGCGAGTGCTACTTAGCAGTAGATAGTATTTGATAATTAGCATCAAAAACAGACTTTAATTTTATCATTTTAATGCCTCTAAATTAGCTAGCAGTCTCCACAATTATTCTCTATAGTGGATATAGAGACTGGTAAATTAATTTCATTTCATACATGTATGTATGCTTGATATCTGCAACATGTGGCTGCAACCTGCATTAACAACATGTTGCTGCCTTACATTGTACAATGACTAGTAAAACATCACATTACTGTTTCCAGCCAAAGAAATAATTACACTGTCCAATAAAAAGACGTGCGAAATCTAGCGATAAATTGACAGGAAATTCATTAGCCGGTCTGAAAGGAGAGCCCGGAGGGACTTGCAATGCTAGTTAGTTTACTAGCTGCAATACTAGAGCTCGACCTGCAGACAAAGGTCAGTTACTAGATCAAATACTCATTCCCTCATCTCTCTTCCATTTTCCTCTCTCTCTCTCTCTTGTTGGCGTTCGGATCCTTGTAGTCAAGCAACTATCAACTGCACACATGTAGTTACTGTTCTGCATTGAGATACAAAATTCGATTTATTTTCCACATGAAAACACTTCCAGAATCAGCTTCTTTTATTATTTTGCAGCACACAAAGATAGCTCACAGTCTTGACTCAGTACAAAATAATGGAAATTGTTAGTGCATACCAACTTAGTTCTAGGAATTGTTCTTTACATTTTTAACACAGTTATGTGTACGCCTGTTCTCGCACAAACTACATGTTACATGTGCAAAAATTCCTCTTTAGCATCACCGTCATTCGTAAGGTTCTGAAGAATTGCTCAATACAACAGCTTCTTGGAGCATGTCTCAGTGAGTGGGTACATGCAAAAGCCCCTTCTTCCTGCCAGCATCACTATAGATGCAGCTCCATTGCATGCATGCTGTACTGAAGTCTCTCTTTCCTTCCTTGACGAGCATGTTGTCTCTTATCTGTTTGCATGGAATACGCTGAATGCTGTTTGCATGAAGTGCAGTACATGCCTTGGCTATCTCCTGCTCGTGGGACAAAGCGTTACCATTTGTAATTATACTAAGGAGAAAATAACAGAATCATTCAAGTAGTGTGGTGGTCAATGGGTATTGTGAATTGATGTAGTGTGTTTTATGACATCATAATAAAGTTGTCCAGCATGCTCAGCGCTCTCTCTGGTTGGTCAGCTGGCAGCAGATGACCTCCACCACGGACCACCACCTAAAAATGATAAAATAAATAATAATTATTAATTTTTATAACTTACCCGTTGAAAGTTTCCAACTTGAGTGACATAGCCTGCTACATCTTTGTCATCTGGGTTGACTCTCCATTCCTTCCTGATAGCTCTGGCATACTCATCCCTAGCATCCCATTCGTACAGCTGTAGGAGGGAGTACTCTGTTAAGGCTGCTCCTACAATCAAGTCCAACTGCCCATTGTACAGCAACACCTGTATCATTTGATAGTAGATTAAGAGTTAAAATATTTATGGCAATTTGTTGTAGCAACGAAGAGCAAAATGATACCCTGCATTGTATTCTCGGTAGTTGTAATAATGTTGATTGTGATAATACATGGGCTCATATTATAGAGCCGGGCAAACCTTTCCAGTTTGTAGATAAGATCTATCTTAAATACCGTATAGTGGGTAATTTTGGAGGGACAAAATTTTGTCGAATGACACGGAAATGTATTTTGGCGAATTAAATTTTGGCGCCCAGTGCCTGCCGCACGTATTACTGTAACAGATAAAGCAAATTATTTTCTGGCAAATGCTTGACGATTTGTCAAATTCGCCAAATTTCCTTCTGGCAAAATTACCGATACACTGTGTATTACTAGCTTAAAAGTGTCCTGATAAAATGATACGTATTAGCCCAGGCAGGCCCGGGTGTAGCTACGCCACTGCGTATTAGAGGCAAGTTTCAAGTATAAGCTGTGATGTTTATGTTCCTGTCTAACCTTGTATTGATTGTTGAGCAGAGCAGTAAAGTTCTCAGCTTGTGGCGCCATGATGTCCTACAGCACACACACCAATAAGTCGTGTTAGTTACCAGTATGCATTACTTACAGCTACTAATGCCATGGATACTTCACGTGAGCCGTCTTCATACGGAGTGCTTCCAACATGTATCGCCTTACGCACATCAGCACGATTGATAAAAGAATTAAAGTAGTTGGGAGTTCCCTATAGAATACGACGGCTGATTTGAGAGTATGTACATGTAATGCAAGGTGACTACTCCTGCTGCACAAGTAGTACAGCAATTAATTGATGTTAGGTGACAATGCAAAAGCGATACAAGCCCTGTATCGGTAATTATTGTGAATATCAGCAGACAGAATCCCATAATCTGGTTCATGGTATTGTTGAATGTACCTCTGTTCTCTCAAAGTTAGTGAGGTCAACGCCAGTTATATTAGCAAAGTATACTGGATACGGGTATATGACCCCTCCTATCAGCTCATCCATTATCTTGTAATGTATAAGAGAGAGAGAGAGATGTTTAAACATAGCAGAATGATGCATAAACATTACAGCATGGGCCCATAATGAGAAAGAAAAGTATAACACAGCATTTCTGAAGTACTGAAGAAAGTTTGAGACCTAGTGCTGCCTTATTTTATAGTCACGAGTACTTCTAATTTGGCTCGCAATTTACACGAATCCCTATACAGTGGGACCTCTCTAATCCGGACACCACTAGTACTCCCCGAAATGTCCTGATTAACGGGGTATCTTCTTTTCAGGGTTAAAACATACACTCGCCATCGACTGGTGCCCACATTTGGTGTCCTTTAAAATGGGGTATCCGCAATTCGGAGGTCCGGATTAGCGGGGTCCCATTGTAGCACTCTTTGCACATACCACATTAGCTTCACTGTATTTCTTTTCCTTCATCAGAAGCACAGAACGATCAGTTTCTCGCTTTATGTACTCAGCCTGTTCTGTGTTGGCGAGACCCAGATTGTACAGCTGCTCGGCATACCTACATTGAGTCTAAACCACAACATAACATAATAACCACTTCATTCATCATAAGTTCATCTTACGTTTTGTGGATCGATTAAGGCATCGCCCAGTGCTATACCGACTAGGTTGATCTTCATGGTAGCTTTAGGATTAGCAGCATGTATGTAGTACCCAAGAGCAGGTATGTATTTACCAGCATAGGACTATAGATAGATGCAAATATCAAAACAAACAAAGAGACTGCTTATAAGGGACGCAACACAGAAATATCCGCTTTATAGCCGTCTCTTCAGGGCCCAGCTAGAATATACCCATACCCATTAAACTACTCATAAAATACTACCCAGCTACCTAGTACCCATTGAGCTACCCAGCTAGAATACTATTGAGCTTTGTGAGCTACTCATATGTTTTTCTTACCTCTCCTGTTATGTAAAATGGACAACTTTGATATTCAGGAAAAACTTGAAAGAATTGATAGAGCGTGCTAATGATGCACAATAAAGTATTTGGCAACTAACAACAGGGGCTAACCTGTACAGGTATTGTGCTATCTGGCCTTCACTGGTCACCAGGCCTTGGTTTGATTTATCAGTAAAGCTGAAACCAGTTTTGACCGGATTATCAATGTAGATCATGTGATACTTTTTGTTCCATGTCACTTCCCTTTGAGAAACTAAAAGTGCCAACAGTGAAGCAAAAACTTAAATGTGTGAACAATCAAATCAACCTTGACCAGTTGAATCAACCATCAATGGACCATTCTCAACAAAGAGGCCAAACATTGAGGCAGCTCCTGGTCCACCCTGGAGCCATAGCAACAAGGGGGCATCAGAGTTACCATTCTGAAGCAAGAGAGAGAGGGAGGGAGAGAGGGAGGGAGGGAAGGAGGGAGGGAGAGGGAGTGAGAGAGAGAGAGAGAGAGAGAGAGAGAGAAGAGAGATGGAGGGAGGGAGGTAGAGAGAGAGGGTGGGAGGGAGGGAGGGAGGGAGGGAGGGAGGGAGAGGGAGAGAGAGAGAGAGAGAGAGAGAGAGAGAGAGAGAGAGAGAGAGAGAGAGAGAGAGAGAGAGAGAGAGAGAGAGAGAGAGAGAGAAGAGTCCATATACAAAGGAAAGGATATTTGTACATACTTGTGCTGGAAAGAGAACCAAAAGTACATGTTGCTATTATAACGTTCATTGACTGTAAAATAACCTAAAATCAATAAACAGTAACAATAATAATGATTGACACACATCCTTTACCTGCATAGCTAGGGTAGCTACCAATACCTTTCACCTCACTCAACTCACGAGCTAATGACAAATAGAACAACAGCACTAAGTGACACTGTTCACTAACCAAGGGCTGTTTGGTTGTTCTTGATGTAGGAAGAGAGTATCAGTGGTTCTCCAGGGTCATCACCTGCATCAGTGCAGCACTGGTAAGTGCTTCTAGTTGACACAGAGCCAACATCAATGGCGCCAGTGCAAGACAAGCACAGGCATACCACTACCATTACAACACGGGATCCAATCATGACTGAGTTAGCATACAATACAGTGTTGGTAATGCAGCTAGCATTCCAGGCTTGACATCACAAGACCTGGTCATGTGCCTTATAGTCAACATTATTCATGATACTTACATGAATATACTCACAAGCTAGTTGGGCAGACACGCCCAACTAGCTCAACTCAGCATTCTAGCCTCGTGTCTATAATCTGGCGAGACCCAGCCTCCTCACTTACTCCTGGCTGACTCTGTAAGCTAACATGTGAGGATATCTCCACAGGCGCGTAGTTAGATCGGTCACCACATGAAGTTAGCTAATGCTGCTCAGGCTCTACACGTGGAAAAAATGGGCGTATACTAGTTATGCAACTGTGGGTTGGGCTAATAAGAGTGCAGGAAGTTGTCATAATGACGAAAAGTAACATCAGCATCAGATCAATAGAGTAAATAGAGTGAACGATTTTATCAATAGTGAATAATCTATTATAATGATTTACTCTTTCTGAGATAGACCATGAAAGACTGGACCTGTGAAGAGAGAGTTGGCACTATAATTATAAATTTTTGGAATGCTAAGGTGAGCATGCATGCACACTTCTACTTCTTTAGCATCGCAAGAAGCTTCCTGTAACTTGTAATGCATTATTTAGAAATGGAAACTGGTCACGCAAGTTGAACCTGATGATGAAAATAAGAACAGTGAATGGACAATATCAGTACTGATTACAACAATTACCAGGCGTGTCTTATGGAGAGGAGCAGCAGAGGAATATTTGTGGATAATCTCAGACAGCATCAGCATCATGACTCATAATATTGTTCAGGAGTCCATATTTATGTGACTACGAGTGCATAATTGGAAGGAGCATTCAACTCTGTATCCCCTGCATATTAACAATGATGATTGCGCTGTTTCTACTGGGAAATTTCAATGCATTTTGGGGTTTGCTCTTCCTGCTTTGTTGTGGTCATCTTCAAGTAAAACAAGCGAGCATAAAAATAATGTGAGTGCCAAAATTTATATCTTATGTAGCCCTGAAAAAATTCCTTTTTGATTAACTGATTTAAACATTCCTTTCTGTTATGTCAGTACTGATGTGGAAATTGTACATGTAGAATGGTCTACTAGTGTGTGTGTATATGCATAATCACCAAAGGTGCATCATTATCCCCATCTTCATGACTCTAGAGCTCTTCATGAAGTGGAGAAATAATACTGAACCCACTTAAAGAGGCAACATATAACACACTGTTAACCATTATGACCCAAATTTTAATGCTTGAAAACGTACATTTTCAGAATCTGCTGCCTGGTACTACAAAATTGCTAGGATGTATTATGTAATGTGTTGTCCTATTATATACTGGTGATTTCATGAGTAATCATATTGAACCACTCACAAACACCAGGTGAGACTATACTGCAAAGAGTCACACCCTGCTCCATAGTCTCCTTCAATCATACTATTTTTATCCCCTTAGTTCTTCATAATTCCCTGCTCTAGTATTTTGATGACCACACTTTCAAGGATTTGTAGTTATAAGCCACACCCTAAGATTGCAATGGACAATTACATTAATACGATCTTTCAGTGGTCTCTTGAGAATGACCTTTCAGTGACTTCTCTGTTGCATTTTAATACAAACTTGCATGAGAAAGAAATACAAAAATCAGCATCTAAATTTACAATACAAAGCAAAATTTACAGCAATTAAATCAGCAGCTTTAAGGTCTAAATATAGCTACTACATAAACTAAGCAAAAAGGGGTTTCCACAATAATCCATACAATCAAAAGTCATTATGTAAACGTGTGCATTGTAGTAAAGTAACTGGCATCAGCTGATAATGATGTTAGTGTTCATTGTACTCATCAGGATTGAGTACACGATCAGCATACAGATCATCCGCAGTATAATCGTTGACCGATATTGTTGTCACAGGAACAATGAGTGGAGCTCGCTCTCGGTTGTTTTTTTTCTTTCGATTAGGTGGTTGTTCATGTTGCCCATTGATAGTGCTCCTCTCCTGCTTTTTCTTGCAAATGATTCGTACGAAGCAAAGTCGGAAAAGACAAAAAACGAAGTACAGACAGAAATACAGAAATGGAGCATACACTACATATATGATTGATGAAGATGTAGTTCCAAACGCATAAACTATCAAAAATACCATTGTCATAAAGCTGTTAAAGTTCTGAATATTAGATTTATATGGTCGCAAAATAAGTATCATAAGCAACATAAAGGTACCCAAAGAAGCTGTAAAGGTAACAATTATAACAATAGTAGTGGCATATGGGGTAATAAGAAAAGCAACATAACAAAAGCAGAACAAGAGGTTCATTCCAGCAAAGTACCTTCTCTCGCCATCATCAGTTTCACTGTTTTTAAAGCAGCCCTGATAAGCATCCACCAGTGCATGCAGACCTGGCCTGTCCAACTTACATCTTGTCAGACATCGCTGGAAAGATTTGAGATGATAGAATAAGAGAACGATAGTTGGAGTAACTACAAATACCAGTAGACACAATATTGCCAGGACACCATATACAGCATGAGGCCATTTAAAGTAGCTCAAGTCAGCATCATAATAATAAGCAGCATAACCCTCTCCTGTACTAACGTTCCGTACAAAAGTGAACTTCAGCAGTTTAGCAGAGGTGGCTAGGAAGCGCATGTATGATAGCAGTATCAAGCCAGCATAAGTGTCAATTAGGGAAGGCTGTATTTTGAATCTTTGCCAGAAGCGAGCCAGTAGCTGATGAACTGGTCTAGTGGTGTATACAACAAGCCTGTAGCCATTATTGTAGCACTTGATCCAAGTATATGTCACTACTATAAACACCAGAGGACAGGCAGCTGTGATGTATTGGAGAAGAATAGCTTCAGCTGCTGTGTTTATGAAAGGGATACAGAAAGGAACTGGATCAAGATTAAGGAAATTGAGGTTCCAAATACTGTACACTGTGAGAGGAATACCCATGTACTTGGTATACAAATAATAAGCTGTATCATATGGCTTACTACAACGTGTGACTGCCCAAGATGAATATCCTAGTCCTGGAAATTGCAGTGTCACCATTTGACTGAACAGCACAAACACACTGAGACTACCATCAGTGATTTTGATGTGAAGAACTGCCAACAGTGTTAACATAATCAGAACTGGTACTAGTTGCAGTAATAAGAATATAGCAACTCCATATTGATAGTTACATTTGATACAAGAGAGGTCAGGATCATTAATGGCTACAGCATATCCCTCACTACAATTACCACACAGTACTCCTTCTCTGCCTTGGGCACATGGACCATCTACGGTATGTATGTAATTGGGAAGACAAGCTCCATAATAACCGTCTATACTACACATATCATTGCCGTAGCAGTCATAGCTAGGCCCAGGGTATGGCGGATCATCACAAGAACTGCATGATGAATCATCACATTTAAATTTTACTGCAATAGTAACTCTGGGAAAATGAAGTGGATAGATATCAATAAGTGAAGTTTTGTTCATGTAATAATTACTAGAACAGTTTGGCAATAAACATGATGAAAGTGTATTTTGTTGGTCATAATATGATGATGCGTATGCAAAATCTGTAACAAAAGTAATTGCAATATCATGAGGATTAGTCACGTCTTTGCCCCATATATCATGCACTGTGAGAATATTCACACTGGTAAGACAATCTCCTTGATTAATTGAGTAGTTTAGCTGGCTGACATAGGTAGTATAAGCTGGACCAGATCCTAACTGACCACAGTCTCCTTCAACTCCAGAATAAAACCATCCATTCCAGCAAAAAGTTTTAGAAGAGGAATTTGTTGGTTTGTCGTAAGATTCTACTGAGTCAATGTAAATGGTATTGACTTTAGTTGTAGTATCGATCATTTGCCTTTGGTTATCAATGAAGGTAATGTTCACTCCCCAGTCATCAGGATGGAGTGATGAGTTGATGTGCTTGAAAACACAGAATCCAGTTTGACTCAGTGTACAAGTATCAGCATAGATGGCACCACCCTGACCTGAAGCTGTGTTGTGCTTGAACAAGAGAGTAGAGCCAGTATTCAGAATGATAGAGCTAGACCCCACCAGGTGGATACCAGCTCCATTATAAGCACTGTTGTTGATAAACTGTAACTGAGCAGATGAAGAGAGTTCAATGGATGAGGAACGAAGACTCAGAGCTGATATAAAACTATTTTCCTGTGCACCAATAAACATCAAAGCGCCATGAAATGTAGCATATGTTATAGATTCTAAAAGTACACTTCCAGAGCAATGAAAGCCAAATTCATTTTTCAAAACAGTACTACAATGGCTACTAATAAATTTACTGCTACTTACTGTGGTGTTCAGAAGAGGTTGGTTACACTTACCACTTTGTGACAAGTAAGCAGATGATCCTTGAAATGCTGTATTGCTGTCAAATGTACTATTCTCAATGACCAGTTTGTTACTATCAGTTGAACATTCACGAGCATTGTGCACTAGATTTACTGAAATGCCACCACCAATATCGGCTTCATTCGAGATAATCTTGCTACTATTAATAGTAACTACATTGCCAAAGAGACCATTTGTTCCAGTAACAGCAAAGCCAATAAAGATACCTCCACCACTGGCTGAACTAGCCTTCTCTATCAACACCTCATTCTCTGTCACCTCAGCATTGTCTACAGTAACAGTATTACCACTGGCATTGCCATAGAAGCCTAGAAACAAACCACCTCCAAACTGGGCTTTGTTGTTGTTCAGACGTACACTATTGACCAGTTGTACAGTGTTGTTGGTTGCTTCTCCTCTGAGCACCACTGAGATGCCTCCTCCTCTAGTGGTACTGCCACACGGGTTGATCCACTGGCCAGCAGCTGCACTACTAGCAGTGTTGTGAGTGAAGGTGGAGTTAGTTATAGTACAGAATGATTGAGAGGTGGCCTCGCTAGCCTCTATCACTAACCCTCCTCCTCCTCCGTACATGAACTGACACGAGTCAATGCTAACTTTGTCCATTGCATTATAAACAGCAACACCAGTGCCACTAGACTCATTAACACTAAGATTGCTCAATTCTATTGAGGAGCAACCAATAAACAATATTGCTACTTGGATCGGGTTACAATCATTATCGTGTTCGCTTTGTATCTTTCCACAGTTAATCAAACTCAAGTTACTGGTTGTGATATTGGTTGACCAGAGGAATGCTAGACCAGCCAATGGCTGACACATGATGACTACAGGCTCACCTTGACTGGCATTACCCACAATGGCTAGCTGGGACATGTTCCTGAGCTGAGTCTCACTGCCATTGTGCAGCTGGTGTTGTCCTGGTTGGAGGAGGATGGTGATGGAGTGGTTGTAGTGCTGGGCTCCTTTGAGGGCCAGGTTGAGGGAGAGGCAGGGAGTGGAGTAGCCTCTCTCCCAGCAGGAGGAGTCATTGACACCAGTCTGGCTGCTGCTGTCCACATAGATCACCAGATTTTGGTCTGAAGTGGTATAGCATACAATTGGCAGAGCCATTAAGAGAAAGAAGGTACCCACGACCATCATGAGGTCAGCGAAGGCGGCAAGCTGTCTCTACAAACACCTCAGCAATGCTTGTACCGCCTCCCATTGTACTACCTGTATTGTAATAATTATTACGGCGTATGTGCGCCGTTGAAGTTGCGCCGCTCTTTAGCACAGTAAACCACAATAGTCTACACTTCCGAGAGCTTAGCATGCATGTGTCAGTACTGGTGCAAGCAAATTGTAAGTGACGCGTGCAATTGCCAGTGCTGCAAAGCAACGAGCCACGCCCTAATTAAGATTGCACTACTCGTACCTCTGTTGCTCTGATACTATCGGTATTTTAGGCTCTGTTATTGGTCTCTCTTCTGTTAATGTGTCAGTTTCTCATCTGCATCACATTGAATGTTTACTTTGGGTATATGATGCATAATAACTCACGCTTTTTTCTGCTTGGAACTTAGGCCTTTCATTGCATGTCGTGCTTGTGGTTCGTTCTTCCTGATTTGTCGTGGTCATCTGTGTGTCCATGCAATTTGCTAAACTATAATTAAAAAACTAAAACAAGCATAAAAGTGAGAAGTGAGTGCCAAAATTCATATCTTATAATAGCCTTGAAAATATTCCTTTTTGATTAACTGAGTTGAACACTATGTGCTGTTGTGACTTATTGCAATTCTGTATGTATGCATAACCACTAAACATTGAGGTGCATCAATGCTCTCTTCTTCATGACTCTGAAGCTCTTCATGGAGTGTTTAGGCTTTCACGTGAGTGGAAGTATAGAGAAATAATACTGTACCATAAGACTCAAAAATGTACTAGCTGTTTGAAAACATACATTTTCAGAATCTGCTGCATCAAAAAATAGCAATTTTTTGTTACGCATTTTGTTTTCCTAACTTGGTGATTTTGTCCTTGCACACTGTTGGTGATGCACATGTGTACAGCAATCACATTGAACCACTCAAACAACAGGTGGTACATAATAGCAAAAAGCCATGGCCTACTCCTTGGTCTCCTTCATATAATTTTGTCTCCTCAGTTGCAGCATGCTCTTCGTAATTCTCTACACCAGTGTTTGCTCGGCAGATGACTAACATTGATGACTTTACTTTCGAGGATTTGTACTAACTGGTTATATGACGCATCCTAAGATTGCAATAGACAATTACATTAACGACCCCGTTTTTGGTGGTCTCTTGACATCTAACAGCCTTTCAGTGACTCTTCCGTCGCATTTTATCACTCATTGATACAAACTTGGAAAAATACAAAAATCAGCATCTAAATTTAAAACAAAATCTAACAGTTTCCTAAAATTAATCAGCAGCTAAGATAAAAAAGGGTCTACATGTACAAACATAGCTACTACATAAAAAAAATAAGCAAAACTTCTAGATAGGGAGTTCCACAATACATACAATAAAAGACTAGTAATCATGTAAACTTAATTGTGAGACAGGGGTAAAGTGGCTGGTATCAACTGATGATGTTAGTGTTCATTGTAGACATCAGGATTGAGTACACGATCAGCATACATATCATCTGGGACGTAGTTATCGATCGAAACTGTTGTCACAGGCACAATAAGTGGAGCTCGCTCTTCATTGGATTGTTGCACATTGCCTGGATCCCTTTCTGGCTTTTTCTTGCAAATGATTCGTACACAACAATGCTTGACTAGGCGATAGATGAGATAGAGACAAAGAACCAGGAAGGGAAAGAATATTATTGACATGGCTTGTGGATAATAATTTACAAATGCATATCCAGTCAGGAAAGCAATTATCAAAAAGTTGGTAATGTTTTGAACAATTGATTTAAATGGTCGCAATATGATGAACAAAAGTAACATAAAACAACTTACACAAGGTGTAAATATCAGACTTGTTTGTGGATCAGTGACAAACGGTATAATGAAGAAAGCCACATAACAAATGCGAAACAGAAGAGAAATTCCAGCAAAATATCTTCTCTCACTGTCATCAGTTGCACTGTTTTTGAAGCAGCCCTGATAAGCATCCACCAATGCATGCAGACCTGGCCTGTCCATCTTACATCTTGTCAGACATCGCTGGAAAGATTTGAGATGATAGAATAAGAGAACGATTGTTGGAGTAAATACAAATACCAGAAGACACAATATTGCCAAGACACCATATATAGCATGAGGCCAACCAAAGTACTTCAAGTTTGCGTCATAATAAAATGCTACAGTGAAGTTATCATCTATGATGACGATAGTGAACGTCAGCAGTTTGACTGAGGTGGCTAGAAAGCGCATGTATGATAGCAGTATCAAACCAGCATATGTGTCAATTAGGGAAGGTTGTACTTCGAATCTCTGCCAGAAGCGAGCCAGTAGCTGATGGACTGGTCTAGTGGTGTATACAACAAGCCTGTAGCCATTATTGTACCACTTGATCCAAGTATTTGTCACCACAATAAACACCAGAGGGCAGGCAGCTGTGATGTATTGGAGAAGAATAGCTTCAGCTGCTGTGTCTATCAAAGGGATACAGAAAGGAACTGGATCAAGATTGAGAAAATTGAGGTTCCAAATACTGTACACTGTGAGAGGAAGACTTATGTACCTTTGATATGATTTGAACAAAGACGATGGATAATATGGTTCAAAATAATTACTGTTTGTAACTGCCCAAGATGAATATCCTAGTCCTGGGAATTGCAGTGTCACCATTTGACTGAACAGTACAAACCCACTGAGACCACCATCAGTGATTTTGATGTGAAGAACTGCCAACAGTGTTAACATAATCAGAACTGGTACTAGTTGCAGTAATATGAAAACCATTACTCCATAGTACGGGGAATTACATTCGATACAAGAGATGTCAGGATCATTGATGGCTATAGCATATCCCTTTTTGCAATTGCCACACAAGACACCATCTCTTCCTCGAGCACAAGTACAATTATCATTCATATAATTTGGACAAGCTCCATATTGACCATTTGTAACACAATTAAACCTGTAGCACATGGGTCCCTGATAACAAAAATTACAAACTAAAAGTGTATCATCCATGGGACATATAAATTGCATTGTAATTGCAACATCAGGGAACTGAAGTGGATGGATATACAAATGTGAAGTTTGGTTCAAATAGTAATTATTGGTACAGTTCACATATATTTTTGATGATAGTGTACTTGGTTGGTCATATGTGTATGCAAAATCATTAACAAACTCAACTGGAATATTTTCTTGATCTGATATATCATTGCCCCAAACATCATGTAGTGTCAGCTGGACAACACTGGCAAGATTATCGTATGGAGAAATAGAGTAATTTGAAGGGTCACTGTAGTTGACATAAGCAGGACCAGATCCAAGCTGATCACTACAGCCACCCACTTCCACTGCATCATACGACCATCCTTTCCAACAAAACAACCAGGAAAAACAGTCTTGCCATTTATCGAAAGATATTACTGAATCAATATAAATTGAATTAGCTTGACCAGTTGCTAGCTGGTTATCAATGAAGGTAATGTTCACTCCCCAGTCATCAGGATGGAGTGATGGGTTGATGTGCTTGAAACCACAGAACCCAGATTGACTCAGTGTACAAGTATCAGCATAGATGGCACCACCCTGACCTGAAGCTGTGTTGTGCTTGAACAAGAGAGTAGAGCCAGTATTCAGAATGATAGAGCTAGACCCCACCATGTGTATACCAGCTCCACTATAAGCACTGTTGTTGATAAACTGTAACTGAGCAGATGATGAGAGTTCGATGGATGAGAAACGAAGACTCAGAGCTGATATGAAGCTATTTCTGTCATTACCAATTAACATCACATCACACTGAAAAGTGACCAATTGCAAAAATTCTATAAGTAAATTTCCAAAGCAGCGTAAAAAAAATCTATTACTTAAGACCGCACTACAGTGGCCATTAATAAATTTGGTGCTGGTAATTGTGGTGTTCAGAAGAGGTTGGCTACACTTACCACTTTGTGACAAGTAAGCAGATGATCCTTGAAATGCTGTATTGTTGTCAAATGTACTGTTTTCAATGACCAGTTTGTTACTATCAGTTGAACATTCATGAGCATTGTGCACTAGATTTACTGAAATGCCACCACCAATATCGGCTTCATTCGAGATAATACTGCTACTATTAATAGTAACTACATTGCCAAAGAGACCATTTGTTCCAGTAGCAGCAAACCCAATAAAGATACCTCCACCACTGGCTGAACTAGCATTCTCTATCAACACCTCATTCTCTGTCACCTCAGCATTGTCTACAGTAAAAGTATTACCACTGGCATTGTCATAGAAGCCTAGAAACAAACCACCTCCAAACTGTGCTTTGTTGTTGTTCAGACGTACACTATTGACCAGTTGTACAGTGTTGTTGGTTGCTTCTCCTCTGAGCACCACTGAGATGCCTCCTCCTCTAGTGGTACTGCCACACGGGTTGATCCACTGGCCAGCAGCTGCACTACTAGCAGTGTTGTGAGTGAAGGTGGAGTTAGTTATAGTACAGAATGATTGTGAGGTGGCCTCGCTAGCCTCTATCACTAACCCTCCTCCTCCTCCGTACATGAACTGACACGAGTCAATGCTAACTTTGTCTATTACATTATAAACAGCAACACCAGTGCCACTAGACCCATTAACGTGAAGATTGCTCAATTCTATTGAGGAACAGCCAGTAAACAATATTGCTACTTGGATCGGGTTACAATCATTATCGTGTTCGCTTTGTATCTTTCCACAGTTAATCAAACTCAAGTTACTGATTGTGATATTGGTTGACCAGAGGAATGCTAGACCAGTCAATGGCTGACACGTGATGACTACAGGCTCACCTTGACTGGCATTACCCATAATGGCTAGGTGGGACATGTTCCTGAGCTGAGTCTCGCTGCCATTGTGCAGCTTGTGTTGTCCTGGTTGGAGGAGGATGGTGATGGAGTGGTTGAAGTGCTGGGCTCCTTTGAGGGCCAGATTGAGGGAGAGACAGGGAGTGGAGTATCCTCCCTCCCAGCAGGAGGAGTCATTGACGCCATTCTGGCTGCTACTGTCCACATAGATCACTAGTCTTTGGTCTGCAATAGCATAGCTAACAATTGGCAGAGCTAATACTTGTAAGAGAAAGAAGGTACCCACGACCATCGTGAACGAGGTCAGCGTTTAATACTGATGAATGAGGGCGGCAAGCTGTCTGTACCATTATCTATGTACCGCCTCTCATTGTAAGACCATCGATAATTGCCGAGCGCCTTAGCGCGAGGCATGTATAAATCGCGGAGTACTGTGTCGAAATTGTATGTGTGTATATATGTCACGCTTAGGAATGCAATCAGTCCATATGGCAAGGCCCATACTGTAGTATTGTATGCGAGGGCCACGAGGGCTGCAATTGCCATGGGTACCTTCTTCTATCTCCTCGTCTAATTACACTATCAACAACCACAACATTGACTTCACCACTTCACACAGAGACCTTGGAGTCATGATCTCTAATGACACACAGTGGGACACTCATTACAATCTCATTATCTCCAAAGCCCACAAAACTCTACACTTTATTCGGCGCTCTGTTTCTAATTCCCACTCCTCCTACACCAAATTAAATCTGTACACTTCCTTAGTCCGACCAATACTGATGTACTGCTCACAGGTCTGGCGACCACACAAACTAAAGGACATCAAATGCTTTGAATCAGTTCAGCGGAGAGCCACAAAATACATACTTCATGACTATCACTCTGCTTATAAAGAGCGTCTCATCTCCCTCCATCTTCTCCCTCTATCTCTATGGTTCGAATACCTGGATATTACATTTCTCATAAATTGCCTAAAAAATCCATCTGATCACTATTTTAACATTCATGACTATGTCCAATTTATCTCCTCTAATACTCGCTCCTCTTCATCTTCTAAGCTCAAATGTACTCTGTCTCGATCATCTAACAATCACATCAACTTCTTCTACTTCAACCGAGTGGTGAAACTCTGGAATTCCTTGCCTATTATAGATCTATCTCTATCTTTTCTTACCATCAAAAAAAAATTAAAGTTATTTCTCTGGGAACATTTTATTAACTCATTCAATATATCACTTCCTTGTACTTGGTTTGTTTCCTGCCCTTGTTCTGACTGTACCACCATGTCTTCCAGTATGAATTTCACTACTTTATAATCCTTTTTCTTTGTTTTTTAGGATACCCACAGGCCTTGTGTGTACTCCATCAGCATCCTTCTTTCATTATTTCTTATCCGTACACCATCTCTATATATTCTATGCTGTAAAACCTTATATAATAATAATAATAATAATAATAATTGCAAGGCCCCGGGATTGCACGTTCTTTCATAACTACTCGACGTTCTTTCATAACTCGACTACAAAATGGACGATTCGCCTTCCCATCTCGCTTTCCATGCACCGCCCTCATCAGCGATACTGACTGATGCTGCAGCAAGAACCAGGACTTGGCGCGGGAGGGGAAGCGCAGACAGCGTGAACTTGAAGAGAGACACCACTGCTATACTCGGTAAAAACATAATCCCGCGCTGTATTTACTCTCCATTACAAATAATAGAGCAAACAGACTTTCACACCTTCGAATTCGTGAAAGGGCTAACAAAAGACTGTCTACAGCTGCAGAAACTGAAGAACAGGTTATGATTCTTGATTCAATACGAAGGCATTTCATGCTTATGACTCCTCCTTTTTCCTGGACACTGTTAAACTATGGGACCTGCTGATCATGAGATTGTCCCTGCAGCAGATTGTCTCCGCTTCATCCCTCTCTGTTTTCAAGAGAGATATTTGTGGCTATCGATCTAATTTAATCTAGTAATGTTTGTCTTTTCTTTTGGTTGGTACCATGCATTATTATTACATGTATTAATGAATTTTATTTCCATGCGAGGCAAATACATGCTGTAAGTATATACCTAGTATTATATTACCTATGATGAAACTATGTGCCGCAAGTGTCGCAAAAGTAAGTGTCGCCCGTGCCGCAAAGCAACGAGCCACGCCCTAATTAAGATTTCACTAGTACTCTGATACTACCGGTGTTTTAGGCTCCACTAATACATTCACCTCTGATAGTACTATTAGTCTCTACTCTGTTAATGTGCCATTGTTTCGTCTCCTCTGCATCATACTGTTTACAACTAATTCAGTGCTTTTCTGACATGAAATCACTCAATCAGCACATTATTCATTATCTTAGCAGTATTTTCATAACAAATTATTAAAAGTTTTGAAAAAATTTCTATCCATATCAGAAACAAAAAATCAATATTTTAAGGTTTCTACAACTACTTTAACAAGCTTGAATAACATCAGCTATGATATAACCACTGTGACAATTAAGAATATTATTTTAAAATTAGCTACGCACCACCAGTGCGCACCACACATAAGTTTCATAAAACTACGTAAAAATAGGCGTTGAATTTCTTCTGTTAATCCTCTTTGTACTCATCGGGATTGAGTGTACGATCAGCATACAGATCATCTGCTATGACAAAAAATCATCAAATGAGATGTTAGTCACTGAAACAGCGATAAGTAATATTTACACCACACTAGGCGGTGCATTACGCGATATAAAGCACGAGGGTGGGGTCAATAACGGTCGAGAACGCGTTGATAATGCACGAGCCGAAGGCGAGTGCATTATCACGCGTTCGAGACCGTTATTGACGACGCCCGAGTGCTTTATATCGCGTAATGCACCGCCTAGTGTGGTTTAAACGTTTTAGACCATACCAGGTGACTTTCCGACCGAGTGCTTGCTATTTTGACAAAGTGTGCGTTAATAAAAGTGTCAATTAAGAACTTAAGGTGGTACGGAAGCGAAATTTGACCTCTTCAATTTGTTTCATTTTAAAGTATGTTGTAGAGTTGGTGCATACAAATAGGATGCTCAAAGGAAATTGAAGTAAACTCCTTGGTTGCTAAGATATTGTTGTACAAATGTTACCCAACTGGTTGCTATGCGTGGGCGATGGAATGCAATAACAATAGGGGTTTTCCAAAAGTACGTCATCTACGACAATTACCATAGCAACGCGTGCGGCCGCCATTTTGTTTGGGTCCACTTGTACAAGATTCACCACCTGTACTATCTCAGACTGCAATATCACAACTATAATGAATACCAGCTTGTAGGTTGATGGTATTCCAGGTGCCTTTCCAACTAAATACATGGTTTAATATAGGATCATGGCTGTACGCATGCCAGTGGCGTGGCTATCGCTAGTACTGCAGATCGTGTGGCTAGATCGGCATATCACAACTTCTCAGGTTCATGGTTAGCAAGAAATGTCATCAGCCTACAAGCTTGTATTCATTATAGTTGTGATAGTGCAGTCTAAGATAGTACAGGCGGTGAATCTTGTACAAGTGGACCCAAACAAAATGGCGGCCGCACGCGTTACTATGGTAATTGTTGTAGATGACGTACTTTTGGAAAACCCCTATTAACTACGTGTACGCATAGATACAGTATACCAACAGGGATTAGCAACGCCAATACATTTTGTATTACGAGCTGATTTACATCCTCGTTACGGGTTAAATATTAACCGTTGCCTTGCAACGAGCTCGTTGCTAAGCTAGCTCTTGACGACCGTGCTAAGAAGAGTCACTGGCTCGGCACGTTGTCGAGCTCTGGTGATTGACTAGAACGTTCTGTCTACACTTTGATAGTAAAGGCGACTTGAGTACTGTTTCGTTTTGATCGCTAACAGGCGAAGTGGTTGTTGGTTGCCCTACAAGCGTTGTAAAACTCTGACAAGCAGCTTGTTTACTTTGCTGAAAAGTGGTTCTGTACCTGTTACTAGTTTTTAGCTGTGCTTCGGTCCATTCTTTGCTGATAACATGTTAGTTCGTACATGTCCTCGTGAGAATAGCGCAGTTTCTATTCTCGATCTCACACAGTGTAGCGCTAGCGCACTAGACAAGCTGAGCCGTTCAGCCGTACGGTACGGGTTTTTCTGTACCTCTTCTGACAATAGATACACTCTGGCTGATCTTGTTTTCAGTTTATCCTCGAGAAGAAAGGCTGTTCTATGAGAATAACTGTGCTGAAAGAAGATCTTGCTTTTAACATCGGTTTTGTCGTGCTTTGAATCCTTCGTTGTACTGACAATTTCCTGCTTTCGCGCTACAGCAGTCCTATCAACTCACGCGATTTGTCAAGCCATGATATTTGGCGGGCACTGCTCTTCGCACGCTGTGCTCTAACACGTTGGAAATTTAACCCGTAACGCGGATGTATTTGAAATTCCTGTCCGTTGCTAATCCCTGTGAGTATATTGTATCTATGGTGTACGCGACCTATAATCCGTATACGTAAGTACAACGTCTCTGTGGTGTTAGTGCAGCCGCAGTCCAAGTCTTGGGCTAGAAGAAGCTGTACAAAGACTAAACAAAGCTTTTACAGCCAACAGGTGACGCTACAACACGTTGCAGCCAAGATCGTTCGCGGTACGTTTTATCGCACGTGTATGTTAATATTATTCATAATTTGTGGACGCGTTGCTAGGGCGGGGCACTGCGGTCGCGGCTAGGTTGTGCTGCGGTTCTGACGGCGTCTAGTGGGGCTTGTGGAGGTCAGAATGACTCAGAAGGTTACTGTAGAGTGTCGAGTCACGAAACAAACGATGTATTTTCACAAAGTCTGACTAAGGCCGTGTATAATGTAGCCACTGCGTGTAGCGTGCACAAAGAGTATGGTAACTTTTCTACCGAACAGGCTGTCAGGTAAGAATTGATTCCCCGCTAGTACACTAGCGTGCTAAATTTTTGGCCAGAAGCCGCAGTTCCACGCTCTTCGTAGGCTCCTACTGGCGTCTTTGTAGGAAAGTGAGCCAAGTTTGCTTCTTTGCTGCCTTACGGGATACTAAAGGGCGATCCAATTGCGGCCTCTGCTGAAAAGTTAGCCCTTGGCGTTCTCCATAGAATTCTATTCAATATACTGGCATACAGTGCTTCTGGCAATAGCTTTGAGAAGAATTAACAAATACAGTGGGTGTATCTGAAGCGCCATAATATGAACACTAATTCTCAGGACCTCTTCTTGTTTTGTGATTGCATGCTACACACCTCAAACAACCATTATAATAACTCCAACTTGCACAGTATTTTATGTTTCAGAAATTATACATAAATAAAAAAATTCTTCCAAATTCACACCTTCGCTTCCATACCACCTTAATCCACGAGGTGCATTAATAAAAGTGTGCATTAAGCTATTTAATGCACACTTTTTGAGCGATCTGATTGGTCGAAAGTCACGTGGTATGGTCTAAGTGGAGTTTGGTCTTCATTCTGTTGTTCATCATCGGCCGGGATTCTTGCTGTTTTATTTTTGCAAATGGTTTTGTACAGCAGGGCTTGAACAAACGATAGATTAAGTAAAGACAGAGTACCAAGAAGGGAATGAATTGTAAGCTTACAACCACAGCAAACAATAGTTTATTGGAAATAAATCTTGTAACAAACCCTACTCCAGCATACACAAGCAAGTAGAAGACTGAAAGAAACAAAATAGAAGGCTGAAAGAAACAAACTGAAGTGGGTGAATATACAAGAGTGAAGTTTCTTTGGTATGATTGCAATAAGAAGGAATGGATCATCAGATTCAACTTGCGTGACCAGTTTCCATTGCAGCATGTCTTCTGGAGAGGAGTAGCAGAGGAGTTGTTGTGGATAATCTCAGGTAGCATCAGCATCATGGTTCATAACTATCGCATCAAGGACATAAATATTCATGTGACTAGTAGTGCATAATTGGAAGGAGCATTCAAATCTGTAATCCCGCATATTAATATCAGTGACTGCGCTTTTTTCTGCTTGGGCCTTCCATTGCATGTTGTGGTTCGCTCTTCATGCTTTGTCGTGGTCATCTTCAACTAAAACAAGTGAGCATAAAAGTGAGAGTCAAAATTATTCATATCTTACATGTATAATATCCATGAAATAAATTCCTTTTTGATTAACTAAGTTGAACTGTTGTCACTTTATTGAAATTGTGTGTATATGCATAACCACTAAAGGTGCATCAACAACACCTCTTCTTCATGACTCTGGAGCTCTTCATGGTGTAGAGGCTTTCAAGGAGTGGAAGTATAGAGAGATAATAACCCTCTTAAAGAGGGTTAATAAATAGCAACATGCTGTAACCATAAGACCCAAAAATGTAATAGCTGTTTGAAAACATGCATTTTCAGAATTTTCTTCCTGGCATCACAAAATTGCTATTCTTTGTTACACATTTTGTTTTCCTAGCCTGGTGTTTTTGTCCATGCATGCTCTTGATGATGCAAACTTGTACAGCAATCACATTGAACCACTCAAACAACAGGTAAGACCATAATAGCTAAGAGCCATTCCCCACTCCCTGGTCTCCTTCATACTATTTTTGTCTCCTCAGTTGCAGCATGCTCTTCATTATCATAGCCGATCGGTAATGATATGTAGGGATGACCTCGAACTAAGATGGCGGCTACTCATGTGTGAAAATGAGTTTTCGCACATATCTCTACTGTTATACATTTCTACCGCATTTTGACTATCTCTAAGGGAATCTGAAGTGCGAGCGCTTGTAGGAAGTCTATGAAAGTCGCCGGGACTGCTTGCTTGTCGACGAAAATCAAGATGGCGACTCTTAGGGAGGTCGTTACAAATCTTCGTTGTTTTAGCGTTTCTCGAGATTCCAGACATCTAGGATTGATCAGGCGAATGTTCTGAGCATGGAAATACCTTTGGCGAAGCGGGCAGACGCTTCTAAAGTGGTAAACTGAAATCGCCGCCCACGCGAATTGTTCATCTTCTTTCTTCTTTCTTCTTCTTCTTTCAGTAAGCCTAGCATAGGCGGCTGCAGGAATTTGAAGTAACCCGGGCTCGTTTTAGCGGCGCGCTTGCGCGGCGCAAAAATTTTGCGTTAATGATATTCATATAGGGTGTGGTTTCATTATTTTAGCTCTCGTGACATTCTGAGAAGCGAAAACGAGCTCATCTACTTGGTCTCACAGGTTCGAAGATAAGTCTCGTTACTACAAGCCTATTTAGCCTTGAAAAATGCACGTTATATACGTTGCGCTCGCGCATTAATATTTCAGCTAGCCAAGCCAGCCCGGGCATAGCCCGGGCCTGCAGCCGCTTATGAAGCCTAGCGCTGTCCTGAGTTAACGAATCACTACCAAACCTACACAATTGCACGTGTATATATCTGGGGTAGTGCACTTACTTTTTAAATAGGCATAAAACACTACCAGAAGCGAGTAATCCTTGAAAAACATGGGTTTTGGACCGTTTTGGACTGTTACAGCAACTACAATAATTAACCCTCTTGTCGCTCTTATCATTGACTCCGCCCACATCTGAGCGCTTTCTCTCTGCTCTGGGCGCTTCAGCGCGCTAGCTAGAGCCTAGAGGTATGAACAAGCAGTATACTAGTCTATGCCCTGGGTAACACTGATCTGTCTATGCTGGCATCATGACCCATGGCAGGCGCCAACCGGACGACGGTAGTTTCTTACACTACACGGCGTAAGCTGTACTCATAGGACCCCTGTGCTGTTGACAACAGGACATTGGTCATTGAAAGAAGCTGGAAGCCTCTGTGATCGTGATATCAACATCAACATGCAAGCCTGCATGGTAGTACGGCGCAGGCCTCGGACTCATTTATAGTATAGGCTTCCAGCCATCATATGATCCTCATAGCTGAGCTGAGTTGTTAGTGTTAGTCTCTTCTTCATCCATTACAGTGCTAAGAAATAGCATGTTGTCAACTCATACTCTCAACCTCTCTAACCAATTTAAACCTTTTCATTATTCTTGTGATTGCCGATAATAAAATTCCATGTTCCTTGACTCTCTGTCTAGAGGCTATTAACCTTCTGATCTACTAGACTAGTATCTGCTGCTCACAGAGTTGTAAAAATGAAATAAAAGCTAGCATAACTAGAATATAGCTAATAAGTTCAAACTGATAGTAATCAAAAAAGTAACAGGAACAAGTAAAGTAAAAAACTTTTAATAAAAAAAAAAACTAAAAAGTGTAGGGATGACGCTTGCAAAAGTAAAGGAACAAGATGGGATGATGCTTGCAAAAGTAAAGGAACAAGATGGGATGATGCTTGCAAAAGTAAAGGAACAAGATGGGATGATTCTTGCAAAAGTAAAGGAACAAGATGGGATGGTGCTTGCAAAAGTAAAGGAACAAGATGGGATTATGCTTGCAAAAGTGAAGTATGTAAAAGTCCCAAGTATCCCTACATCAGCGGCTTGAAGGAGGACGCAGTCCGATGAAGTAATTGACGGTTGTAAACAACTAGAAGTATCTGTGTTTGGAGGACGCAGTCCGATGAAGTAATTGACGGTTGTAAACATGCAACTAGAGGTATCTGTGTTTGGAGGACGCAGTCCGATGGAGTAGTTGACAGTTGTAAATAACTAGAGGTATCTGTGGTTTGGAAGACATAGTCCGATAAGTAATTGACGGTTGTAAAAGGTATAGGAAGAGGATTCCGCATATGTCAGTTGCACGCCATCGCAGCAAGCCGCTGATGTAGGGATACTTGGGACTTTTACATACTTCACTTTTGCAAGCATAATCCCATCTTGTTCCTTTACTTTTGCAAGAATCATCCCATCTTGTTCCTTTACTTTTGCAAGCATCATCCCATCATGTTCCTTTACTTTAGCAAGCATCATCCCATCATGTTCCTTTACTTTTGCAAGCGTCATCCCTACACTTTTTAGGTTTTTTTTATTAAAACTTTTTTACTTTACTTTAATTCTCTACCCCAGTGTTTGCTCGGCAGGTGATTAACATTGATGAAATTACTTTCGAGGATTTGTACTAACTGGTTATATGACACACCCTAAGATTGCAATGGACAATCACATTAACAATCCCGTTTTCAGTGGTCTCTTGACAGCTAACAGCCTTTCAATGACTCTTCCGTCGCATTTTATCACTCATTGATACAAACTTGGAAAAATACAAAAATCAGCATCTAAATTTAAAGCAAAATCTAACAGTTTCCTAAAATTAATCAGCAGCTAAGATAAAAAAGGGTCTACATGTACGTATAAAGCTACTAACATAAAAATAAGCAAGACTTCTAGATTGGGAGTTCCACAATACATACAATAAAAAACTAGTAGTCATGTAAACTTAATTGTGAGACAGGAGTAAAGTGGCTGGTATCAACTGATGATGTGTTAGTGATCATTGTACACATCAGGATTGAGTACACGATCAGCATACAGATCATCTGAGACATAGTTATCGATCGAAACTGTTGTCACAGGCACAATAATTGGAGCTCGCTCTTTATTGGATGTTTTCTTTCTGTTTGGTTGTTGCACATTGCCTGGATTCCTTTCTTGCTTTTTCTTGCAAATAGTTCGCACACAACAATGCTTGACTAGGCGATAGATGAGATAGAGACAAAGAACCAGGAAGGGAAAGAATACTAGTGACATGGCTGGTAAATAATAAATATCCAGTCAAAAAAGCTATTATCAAAAAGTTGGTAATGTTTTGACCAATTGATTTATATGGTCGCAATATAATGAGCAAAAGCAACATAAAACAACTTACACAAGCTGTAAATATCAGAATTGGCAGTGGTTTAGTAGCAAAATTAACTATAATGAAGAAAGCCACATAACAAAAGCGAAACAGAAGAGAAATTCCAGCACAGTACCTTCTCTCACTGTCGTCAGTTGCACTGTTTTTGAAGCAACCCTGATAAGCATCTACCAGTGCATGCAGACCTGGCCTGTCCAACTTAAATCTTGTCAGACATCGCTGGAAAGATTTGAGATGATAGAATAAGAGAACGATTGTTGGAGTAACTACAAATACCAGTAGACACAATATTGCCAGGACACCATATACAGCATGAGGCCAACCAAAGTAGCTCATGTTGGCATCATAATAATAAGCAGCATAACCCTCTCCTGTACTAACGTTCCGTACAATAGTGAACTTCAGTAGTTTAGCTGAGGTGACTAGGAAGCACATGTATGAAAGTAGTATCAAGCCAGCATAAGTGTCAATTAGGGAAGGTTGTATTTTGAATCTTTGCCAGAAGCGAGCCAGTAGCTGATGGACTGGTCTAGTGGTGTATACAACAAGCCTGTAGCCTTTATTGTAGCACTTGATCCAAGTGGCTGTCACCATAATAAACACCAGAGGACAGGCAGCTGTGATGTATTGGAGAAGAATAGCTTCAGCTGCTGTGTTTATGAAAGGGATACAGAAAGGAACTGGATCAAGATTGAGAAAATTGAGATTCCAAATACTGTACACTGTGAGAGGAATACCTATATTCTCAGTCGATGGCAAAGGATAGCGACATGTCCAAGATGAATATCCATGTTCTGGAAATTGCAGTGTCACCATTTGACTAAACAGTACAAACCCACTGAGACTACCATCAGTGATTTTGATGTGAAGAACAGCCAACAGTGTTAGCATAATCAGAACTGGTACTAGTTGCAGTAATAATGAACGAATTTCACGAACCCTCGGCGTTAGAGCGCCGTTGCAAACTTTGTAGAGTTAGCTCCTTAGTTATGGTTTGCAGAAGGAGCTTTGCAGCTACAGCCAAACTGCACTGCTAACCAGAAGACAGCAAAGTGCTGACCACAACCGAGACAAGGTGTGTCAAGTGGGCGTGACCGTGAACACTGAGTAGGTAGCCATAGCTCTTGGCTTTGATAGGCTTTTTCTTGAGATGTCTACGCACCCCAAGAGCTGTCCTGCTGTTTAGATGGAATCTACAAGTACCTAGGTAGTCAACTATGGACGCGTTTGTTGTCAGAGAAGTTAAGATGGCCGTCAGGTCATGGCAAGGTACGTGAGCCAGCCATAACTCAAGAACGAAAGCACTTTAGCAAAATCCACGAGTCACATTGCAAGCCATTGTCGTGCTAAGTCTGTTCATACCTTTACCGAGTTTCAGAAGTGAGCGATGGTCTCTGCAGCTCGATGGACAGAACGAATGAATGAACGAGTGAATGAACAGACTTCGCAAAACCCTCGGCGTGTTGCACATTGGCTCCTTAGTTATGGTTTGCAGTAGGAGCTTTGCAGCTAAAGGCAACCTGCTTGCTATTGAAACTGCCAGAAGACAATAAAATGCTGACCACTTTATAGGCCTAGGCGTGTCATGTGGGCGTGACCATGCATGAACACGTGAGTAGGTGCCATTGCTAGCTGTAGGCTGATATCTACGCACACTCAGAACTGTCCTGCTGTTTAGATGGAATCTACAAGTACCTAGATAGTCAACTATAGACGCTTTTGTAGTCAGAGAGGTCCAAGATGGCCGTCAAGGTGAGCCAGCCATACATAACTCGAGAACGAAAGCACTTTAGCAAAATCCACGAGTCACATTGCAAGCCATTGTCGTGCTAAGCCTGTTCATACCTTTACTGAGTTTCAGAAGTGAGCGATGGTCTCTGCAGCTCATTGGACAGACAGAATGAAAAATAGCACCTAAGGTGCAGATGCCTCGGTGGAATGACACTATCCACCATTCCACAAACACAGCAAATGCAGATGCATGTATGCAGGATTTCTGTATACAGCAATCAACAAATCAGTGCTTTAGTTATGCAATCAGAAGCCAATCAGTGCTAACCACAATTGAACTGGGCGTGTGTGTTTAGCACAGCACACGCATACCACGAGCGAGATAGCTTCCATAGCTTGCTTACACGATTTCTCTGGACCTGCACTGCTATCCTGTAGTAAATTTCTAACCTATCAGCTTCTAGGCAGTCAACTGTGAACAGCTTTGCCTTTGGAGAAGTCCAGATCGCCACCAACGGTAAACAAAGTAGGCAAATCACGCCATAACTCGAGAACGAAGCTTTGTATCGAACTTTCGCTAGTTCACATCCGAGATAATATCGAGTTCTACCTCTATTGCAAGTATCAGAGCTCACCGTTCAGCGTGCGCTGCAAAAATAGTGTAACAGACAGACTGACTGACGGACAGACAGAACGACAGACAACGCGATTACAGTATGCCTCGTGGCTCCGCCCACCGAGGCATAATGAACGAATGACAAACTGAGTACCGTAACTATGGAGCGCGAACCATGCCATAATTCGTGCTGTCGATACGCGAAAGTCGATTTACGACTCGATTTTCGATTGTCGATTCGATTTTTGATTCGTTTTTGGATCGTCAAATCGATTGTCGATTCGATTATCGATTGTCGATTCGATTTTCGATTCGATTTTTGATTCGTTCTTGGATCGTCAAATCGATTGTCGATTCGATTTTCGATTCGTTCTTGGATCGTCAAATCGATTGTCGATTCGATTTTTGATTGTCCATTCGATGTAAAAATTAAAAAAAAATTAATTATTATTAAGTCATAGTTGGCGTGTCGCAAGCAAAATGGCTGTGTTGGTACCGCAAATATTGGACGAATTGAAAAGTGCTGTAAGAGATATTAGGCGCAGCTATTATCATTGCCGATAGGCAATGATATGTAGGGATGACCACGAATTAAGATGGCGGCTACTCATGTGTGAAAATGAGTTTTCGCACATATCTCTACTATTATACATCTATACTGCATTTTAACTATCTCTGAGTGACTCTGAAGTGTAAGCGCTTGTAGGACGTCTATGAAAGTCGCCGGGACTGCTTGTTTGACGACGAAAATCAAGACAGAGAGCATTTGCAGATCTTCCCTGTTATAGCGTTTCTCGAGATTCTAGACATCTAGGATTGATCAGGCGATTGTTCTGAGCAAGAAAATACCTTTGGCGAAGCTCGCAGACGTTTCTAAAGTGGTAAACTGAAATCGCCGCCCACGCGAATTGTTCGTCTTCTTTCTTCTTCTTCTTCTTTGACAAGCATAGCGCTGTCATGAGTGAACGAATCACTACCAAACCTGCACCATCGCATGTGTATCTATCAGGGTTAGTGCACTTACTTCTTAGATAGGCATCAAACACTACCAGAAGCGAGTAATCCTTGAAAAACATGGTTTTTGGACCGTTTTGGACTAGCGACTTCATTAATTAACCCTCTTGTCGCTGCTTATCATTAACTCCGCCCACATCGGTTTTGCAGCTATCTCGCTACTGCGTTTTGTCTCTGCTCTGGACGCTTCAGCGCGCAAGCCAGAGGTATGAAAATGTGTCTAAACCAGTACTATACCCTAAATAACACTGATGTGTTCGTTAACGCTTCAGATGGCGGGTTAAAGCTGACTTACACAGACGTGAACAACTTGAGTGTCTAGCCTGCTTACCGGCAGCAAGATTCTACGCACAGTAAGGTTCCTACACCACACAGCGTAAGTTGCAAAGGACTAGAAGCCTCTGTGAGTGTGATATTGACTTCAACAAGATTCTACTAGGCGTGCTCCTACTATTTAGGCTCGCAGCATCATGAATTGTCAGCCTGTGCTAGTCTCTTCTTCTTCATCCATTACAATACTAACAAGTATCATGTTGTCAAATCATACCTGGACTTGACATTATGCTGTCTGCGTCCTCAACCTCTTTAACTATTTTAAACCTTTCAATGAATGATTATTCTTGTGATTGGTAATATTAAACATTTAAACCACACTCCTTACTCTCAAGAGGCTGTGCACGTTCACATCTCTGCTAGACTAGTATCTATATACTGCTCACAGAGTTGTAAGAATGAAATAACATCTAACATAGAATACAACTAATAAGTTCAAACTGACAGTGATCAAAAAAGTAACAGGAACAAGTAAAGTAAAAAAATTTTAATAAAAAACTGAAAAGTGTAGGGATGACTCTTAAAAAAGGAAAGGAACAAGATGGGATGATGCTTGCAATAGTAAAGAAACAAGATGGAATAATGCTAGCAAATGTAAAAGTCCCAAGTATCCCTACATCAGCGGCTTGAAGGAGGACGCAGTCCGATGGAGTAATTGACGGTTGTGAATCTGTGTTTGGAGGACGCAGTCCGATGAAGTAATTGACGGTTGTGAATAACTATAATAATAGGTATCTGTGTTTAGGAGGACGCAGTCCGATGAAGTAGTTGACAGTTGTAAATAAGCTGCAGGTAGCTGTGTTTGGAGGACGCAGTCCGATGATATAGTTGACAGTTGTAAATAACTAGAGGTATCTGTGTTTTGGAGGACACGGTCTGATAAGTAATTGACGGTTGTAAAAGGTATAAGAAGAGGATTCCGCATTTGTCAATTGCACGTCGTCGCAGCAAGCCGCTGATGTAGGGATACTTGGGACTTTTACATTTGCAAGCATTATTCCATCTTGTTCCTTTACTATTGCAAGCATCATCCCATCTTGTTCCTTTCCTTTTTTAAGAGTCATCCCTACACTTTTCAGTTTTTTATTAAAAATTTTTTACTTTACTTTTATCTTTGCGATACTGAAAGAAAGATTGTATTACTTCGTAAATGTGAGGAACTACTGATTTGCTGTTTGGCACTGGAGCAAGACCCAGACATCAATGACTTTACTGATTTACAAGAATTGACGCATTCTATTTGTGAACTCATTTCTATAATGGAGACCACTTTGCTTTGTGAAGTAAGAGGAGCATCACGAGGTCGCCCTCCATTACCTATCAGTGAGCGACAGTTATTGTTTTTGTATCACAACAATTTTTCTTTGCCTGACATGGCCCACATGCTCTTCGAACCGTACAAAGATGTTTGCAACAACTTGGTCTCACAGTATCAATGCGTTACAGTACAATCACTGATACTGCTCTTGATCAACAAGTACGAAACATACAATGTCATCATGAAGATGCAAGCTATAGAATGATTGGTGGAATATTAAGATCAACTGGTTATGTTGTACAGAGAGATCGCATCAGGCAGTCTTTGCGAAGAGTTGATCCAATTGGATCTGAAAACAGGTTAAGACGGGCCCTACATAGAAGAGTGTATAATGTTCCATCTCCAAATGCGCTTTGGCGTATTGGTGGAAATCATAAGCTTGTTAGATGGAGGTTTGTGGTACATGGAGGCATCGATGGCTTTAGCCGTTTGGTGGTGTACTTGAATGTTGCTTCAAATAATCGAGCAGATACAGTGTTGTCTTGTTTTACTCAAGCAATAGAGCAGTATGGCCTACCTTCTAGATTGTGAAGTGACATGGGAGGTGAAAACACTTTAGTTGCTAGATACATGTTGGAGCATCCTGAAAGAGGGCCAGGCTGAGGGAGCATGATAACCGGACGCAGTGTCCACAATCAGAGGACAGAACGCCTTTGGCGAGATTTGTTTACGGAATGCACTTCATATTTCTATTCTCTGTTTTATACACTTGAAGATTGTGGCTATCTTGACCCAAGTGATGAAGCTGATTTGTTTGCCCTTCATACTGTCTCCTAACCTTCGGCAACAAGTAGCTCTATTTAAAGAAGGATGGAATAATCACCGGATGCGTACAGCTCGTGGAAGAACCCCACTTCAGCAGTGGATATTGGGTCTCAGCAATCGCAGTGCTAATTGCTCTAATGATCATGCAGTTTCTGGAATCACTAATCAACACTCGGTAAGAAATTAATTTCTATGGTATTGTGTATTGCAGAAATATTATTTCACATGTAGAACAACTGGGAGTTACATGGTGTGGACTGGAGTGGGCCTGTTTCTGTTGATAATGATCACACCATGACAGTACCGGAGTTTACTGAACTAGTTAATACCAGTTTAGTAGAAGAGGCTGTCCATCGACAATTGAGAAATGTACAAGGCAGTGACATCATGCGATACATTATTGCTCGCAGTGTATGTAGATCATTGTTATAATCAAAATTAAATCACCATTATTTTAACAGAAGCTCAGGTTAAATGGTGATAATGATATATGCTGGGTCAGGATGTTAGCTGTACTATGAATGTTCATGTGATGATCATATAAGCCCAAATCCATTGTGACCACAAAATGATAACAATAAGCTATCTCTAAAAGTGTTATAACTACAGTGACAGGTTGGGAGCCGAAGCTCCAGCAGACATGTTGATGCAATAGCCATAAAATGACTATCAGGATCATGAATAAATGTAAGTGAAGGAAAATCGAATCGACAATCGACAATCGATTTGACGATCCAAGAACGAATCAAAAATCGAATCGACAATCAAAAATCGAATCGACAATCGATTTGACGATCCAAGAACGAATCAAAAATCGAATCAACAATCGAAAATCGAGTCGTAAATCGACTTTCGCGTATCGACAGCACGAATTATGGCATGGTTCGCGCTCCATACGTAACCCTCGCGCATGCGCCGAGGGTTAAAAATATAGCCACTCCATATTGATAGTTGCATTTGATACAAGAGAAGTCAGGATCATTAATGGCTACAGCATATCCATCACTACAGTTACCACACAGTATTCCTTCTCTGCCTTCAGCACAAGTACCACCATGACATGATGACCCGTGCGGCAAATAGTCACAATTATTTAACTCTTTAGTGACTGAATTATTTTGACGAAAATTCGGCTTGCTCTAAACTGACAGTTTGTCTTGCGATTTCTACAACATGCAGTACGCTAGCTGTTCCAAACTAGCACTGTTTTTTCCTGGCATGTCAAAGTTTACGACCATGTACTAAACTCTGAGTTGGCCACTCCCAATTCGGAACTGAAGCCGAATAAGTGCTGCGACCTCGTCATTTTTCAGCCAATTTTGGTCTTCGTTTAGCCCTGGTGACTGATACAAAAACCTGGTGGTGTCCAGGTGAGCAAACAGCATAGTTTAGACCATATTCTATGCCCAAGTATGCATTTCCGGGCATCCTGAAGCCCCCAAAATGCCGAAAGCGGCGAGGGGCTCTGCCCCTTCGAACCCCGGGTTAAAGGGGGGACACCCCCTTTAAAAATCCCCCCCGTTCTATATATTTTAGTGGGGAGGGCGCGGCGAAAAACAGGTGATTTTTTTCAGGTAAAGTTAGCTTTTGCATTTAACCTTTATTTGACCTTTCTAGAGCACTTTTCCCACTATTTATGACGTCTACAGTAGGTGGAGTCAATTGTGACGGCTAAATCCGCTATAGGCCTTAAAGGGTTAAAGTGTAGTTAGGACAATATCCAGAATAGCCATTTGCATTGCAATTGAAACTGTAGCAGTTGATTCGTCGGTCACAAAAATGACATATGGAATCATAGCAACTAAAATTTAGTGTTATTGTAACTCCAGGAAACTGATATGGATGGATATACAAGATTGCGCTTTGGTTAATATAGGGATTACTGGAACAATTAACTTCTATCCTTGATGATAACGTAGCTGGTTGAAAATTTGTAAAAGCATAGTCATCAGCAAACTCAATCGGAATTGAATTCGGATTTGTGATATCATTGCCCCAGATATCATACAGATGGATGACATCATCTAGAGTGTTTCCAGGATACATTGAATAGTTGAATGGACCATTGTAGCTGACATAAGCAGGACCAGATACAAGCTGACCATAATATCCCTCAACTCGAGAATAAAACCATCCCTTCCAGCAAAATGTTTTATTAAAAGAATTTTGCCATTAATTTTATCATAAGATTTTACTGAGTCAATATAGATTGCATTAGGTTGGTCAGTTGCTAGCTGGTTATCAATGAAGGTAATGTTAACACCCCATTCATCAGGATGGAGTGATGGGTTGATGTGGTTAAATACACAAAATTCAGTTTGACTCAGAGTGCAAGTATCAGCATAGATGGCACCACCCTGACCTGAAACTGTGTTGTGCTTGAACAAGAGAGCAGAGCCAGTATTCAGAATGATAGAGCTAGACCCCACCAGGTGGATACCAGCTCCATTATAAGCACTGTTGTTGATAAACTGTAACTGAGCAGAAGATGAGAGTTCAATGGATGAGGAACGAAGACTGAGAGCTGATATAGAACTATATGAATTGTGTTGATCTACAATGAACAACACCTCACGCTGGAATATAACCAGTTGCATAAATTCCATGAGTACATTACCAGAACAGCGTAAAGCATGCTGACTTTTAAAGACAGTACTGCAATAGCCATTGGTGAAGATACCGTTGCTTACTGTGGTGTTCAGAAGAGGTTGGTTACACTTACCACTTTGTGACAAGTAAGCAGATGATCCTTGAAATGCTGTATTGCTGTCAAATGTACTATTCTCAATGACCAGTTTGTTACTATCAGTTGAACATTCATGAGCATTGTGCACTAGATTTACTGAAATGCCACCACCAATTATCGGCTTCATTCGAGATAATACTGCTACTATTAATAGTAACTACATTGCCAAAGAGAACATTTGTTCCAGTAGCAGCAAAGCCAATAAAGATACCTCCACCACTGGCTGAACTAGCCTTCTCTATCAACACCTCATTCTCTGTCACCTCAGCATTGTCTACAGTAACAGTATTACCACTGGCATTGCCATAGAAGCCTAGAAACAAACCACCTCCAAACTGTGCTTTGTTGTTGTTCAGACGTACACTATTGACCAGTTGTACAGTGTTGTTGGTTGCTTCTCCTCTGAGCACCACTGAGATGCCTCCTCCGGTCGATCCTCTAGTGGTACTGCCACACGGGTTGATCCACTGGCCAGCAGCTGCACTACTAGCAGTGTTTTGAGTGAAGGTGGAGTTAGTTATAGTACAGAATGATTGTGAGGTGGCCTCGCTAGCCTCTATCACTAACCCTCCTCCTCCTCCGTACATGAACTGACACGAGTCAATGCTAACTTTGTCCATTGCATTATAAACAGCAACACCAGTGCCACTAGACTCATTAACGTGAAGATTGCTCAATTCTATTGAGGAGCAGCCAGTAAACAATATTGCTACTTGGATCGGGTTACAATCATGTTCCTGAGCTGAGTCTCACTGCCACTGTGCAGCTGGTGTTGTCCTGGTTGGAGGAGGATGGTGATGGAGTGGTTGTAGTGCTGGGCTCCTTTGAGGGCCAGGTTGAGGGAGAGGCATGGAGTGGAATAGCCTCCTACCCAGCAGGAGGAGTCATTGACACCAGTCTCGCTGCTGTCCACATAGATCAGCCTGAGTTCCTCGTTAGCATAGCAGAAAGAAACCAGTAAACCTATTAAAAGAACGGTGTTGATTCTCGCCATGGCTTCTCCTGCAGCCTGCCTGATCGCAGGTATTTACAGACCTTTGCAAGTTGCGAGATTGTGAAATGGGCGGTGGCAATAATGCCGACGCCCATCTCACAATTTAAGCAACTTGCAAAGGTCTGTACACACTCGGAGAATGCGCCCTAGATTCATATCAGGATGTCTACGTCAATAAATAAGTATGAATTGGTCAATGATGACGCTAAAGTATACAATAAATTATAGTATATTCATTATCAATACTAATACAATGGTGGCGGGATACCAAAATTAATGATATTCATGATTTTACTGGGTACTGTTATTTTAACGACAAGACTGAACTTGGTGGCTGCTTTTTGCACTCAGTCTTACTCGCGCTGTCTCTAGGACCTGATTAATGTAAGTTTCGAGCCTATGCTCCCCGCCGTCGCGAAGCGTACAAGACCGACCATTGCGAGGAGGTTAGTGCAGTTTTTATCGAGTTGCATGCTAAACGAAGAGCTTGCAGCTACATGAGCACGCTTACCACCCCAGGATCTACAGTGTTCCACACGAAGAGGAGCAAAAATCTTTTTTTTACATTTTGGTTCATATCTCAGGAACCAAGTGTCCTATGATCATGTTGCAGGTACCATTATGATCCTCTATCCTTACTGAACACCCTGGTTCATATGGCTTCGCGTCACGTGACGTAGGCGTGTCACAACATGGCGGCGTATCACACCCACTGGAATGACAGTTTTAGGTTAGGATTTCCAGAACTACTGCTAGTTAAGATTTCTTAAAGCTGCATTACAACTATCACCTAGGGCTCTAACCTTCAGGCAAGTGTCCGGCTTGAACTAGCGTTAGTTCGGCAACGGGAACCAAAAGATGGATTTCGCGACAAGCGGCCAAAACTTTAGGTATGGGAAATCCGATTCCGTGTGAGTTAAGCTCCAATACTTGGAGACTGCACAGCCAATACATCTATCCACACTTTGCCGCACACTAAGCGTCCCTAGAAGTGTTCACAGCGACAAACGAGACTCTTCTCTGCACGATTGCCGTTTTCTTGCCGCCATTTTGCGATTTTAATGGATTTTTGTGATGTCACGCATAATAATTGTTGGCTGTGTAAAACGTCATAACTATTGAAAACACATTGAATCAGTGTAATAGTTATGATGCAACACATGCTCATAACCAACGTGTGACATCACAAAATCCATTAAAATCGCAAGATGGCGGCACTCGTGCAGAGAAGAGTCTCGTTTGTCGCTTTAAAACGTAATAATAATAGGCCGTAATAATCATAGGACACTTGGTTCCTGAGATATGAACCAAAATGTAAAAAAAAAAAGATTTTTGCTTCTCTTCGTGTGGAACACTGTAGGACTTCAGGGATGCTTTTTCGATATCTCTCTATTGTTCGTTAGATACACGATCGAACGATCGTGGCCCCACGTAGCTACGTTATCTTCTTCAAACATCTCGTATGGTCAATGATTGAATGTTTCTTGCTGAAGCGACATGTGTATTGGCCGCCATTACCAGAAATAAAGGACATCACACGGAATTACGTTTATGCACAGAACACGATTTACTTGTAATGTAACACGATTAATATAACGGGTTGCTAATGGCAACCGCTCCGTTCCGTGAAGGTCACCTTGGATCATAGTTCACTGTGTGTCTTCTTGCACAGTTTTTACTGGTCCCAGTAGCGTCTGTGGTACTGAAAAGTACTCCTATTGGTGCGCCTTGAACGTCTGTTTCCTTCGCTCTGAACCACAAAGCCTTGTCGCCGTTCGCTAGCATGGTGCAGGTAGGCAACTTCACAGCTCTACAACGCTTGCAGTAGACGTCCACTGTTTCAACACGGTTGTGTATAGCTATGCTAAGAAGCTCAAGCTTATGTATTACCTGTAACAATGTTCTTTTCAGAACAGAAAGTAAGCAGCGCGGCGAAATCAGAGCTCATAGAGAATGGCGGTCACGGTGTGACTTCTGGCTCCCTCCTGAGCCTTTGTTACACTAGAATTGCCAAGTACTATCTTCTAGACAGTCTAGGGATAGTCTGAGATACTAGCGCTACAGTTTAAACTGAATTAACCATGCTCAAACTGTACTAAACGCAACTGCTGTACTTCATTTCTTCCCGGGCAAAACTTGTTTCTTACCTAACTTCACCTCAAAAGTGGAACCTACTTTTTTCTTTGGATTTCAATTTTGAACACACCATTCAAATCTTCAGACCCTGTTCTATTAGACCTGGGGTCGACCAACTCAAAATCGAGTACAGTTTTTTAGTTACAGTCGCTCAAAAATCGATAAAAATCATATTTTGACATCAGCTAATACATTAGCAATTGGGCGATAGTCACGACTTTGAAGTGCGTTTTGGAACGGACTTTTTTCAACTCTACAGCAACATTTTTAGCTCAATCGATAGCTAATAGGCTGAAGTTTGCTATCCTGGGTCGACCAAGTGAAAATCTAGTTTGTGGAAGTCAGGACGCCGAGTAGAAGTTCATCTTCCAATGAACACAATACATTAACTAAAGTGAATATACGGACCTAAGTTTTGATAGTATACGGAAATTGTAACAGGATGTCGTTATTAGCTGGCAATACATGTCTGTGTCTTTATTACTTCTATCATAATTATAATTATCTGCAAGATTGTGTTTTTGTTGTTCTATTCTAATGCTTATCTTCACAAATTCAGTGCTTTTTATTTCTGGTTTGACAAGGAAGATTTCCCTACTCCTCACCTGAAGTGCATTTTGCACTTTCCTGTGCATGTTTTGCTGCACTGATGTGCTGGGCTCCTTTGAGGAGTGAATGACAGTGAGCGCAGTAGCCTCCCTCCCATCAGGTAGAGTCATTCACTCAAGTTTGGATGCTGTCCGTATGAATCAACCAGTGTACATGTAGTTTTGGAGACATAAATTTAGTTACTGCAAATTTATTGTCTGAACCATGCAAAGAAAAGACCCACTTGTACCATTAGAATTCTATTGCATCAAGAATTGTTGATGATAATAGAAAAATAACAGTTACAGACACATACAGACACATGCAAGCAAACTTTTCTTATATGGCTGCATGTGCTACTCCTCTGTTTACTCATCAGGCTTGAGTATACATCGCTTTGCAGGTATAGGTTGTCAGAAGCAAGCAGACAGAGTCAAGCATGTAGTTTTGATACAGTGTACACAATCTACTGCATAACAGTGCACTGTGGTACATTGTGTAAACTGTATCAAAACACAATGGCTTGACTCTGTCTGCTTGCTTCTGACAACCTACCTGCAAAGCGCTGTATACTCAAGCCTGATGAGTAAACAGAGGAGTAGCACATGCAACCATATAAGGAGCGTTTGCTTGCATGTGTCTGCACTCTGTAACTGTTATTTTTCTATTATCATCAACAATTGATACATAGTCATTAATTTTATTGAGACGGTAGTAACAGGCTGCACAATGAGTAAAGATGGTGCATGAGTTGCCAACTATACTCCATTCAGACTGATTGTTTTTATAAATGATTTGTACGTAGCAAAGACTAGTTTGAATATATGATAACGGCAAAGAACAAGTACAAGATTAAAATGTATACAATTTGACTGTTTACTGTTTGAAGTGGCTAGGAAGTGCATATTATAATATGATAGTAATTAAGTGGCATAGGTGTCGAAGGCTGTATTTTGAATTTTGATAGAATTGAGGCAGTAAATGTGATGTACTGAACAATGTAGTTTAATGATTGTAATGTGTATGTGCTTGTGGTGTAGGTTGTCTTAATGTGTATTGTATGCTTGTAGTTGTATTGTGTATTGTAGTGAATAGCGAAGCACTCTGTCTGTATGTCTGGTTTAGTTTTTGTATTTAAGTGACTGTCCATGTGTGTGTTGTTGTTGAAGTAGTAGCTCAAACTTGAACTGTCAGTCTTTGCGGCATTATTACAGTAACTGCTGATAGACTGCATGGTCTAGTGGTGTACATGTATACTACAAAGCATGTAGCCATATTATATATGTCACCACAAAACAGACAGCTGTATACATGTGATGTATTGGAGCCAAAATAGCTTCCTATGTTATTTCAGTCTACTAGATGCAGTTGGTTAGCAGTAGGACTTGATTCTATTAATACTACTACAGTATTGTTTGTATATTTGTAACAGCTAATATAGGAAGCTGAATTGGATGAACATTACGAGAGTGAACATTTTTGTACTATGAGTCGCTAGCTAATAAAATATTCGAACTTATAATCCATTTATGTTTGCCCGCATGCATGCTTGATTTGCAGTCAAGAGATCCATCTTGCCTTTAAATTGTAGTTTTCTTATTATCTTTTGCCCAGATGTTAAATACACCAGGGGCGTAACTAGGGTCTGAAGAAAGAGGATTTTTGAAATTTCCATGTTTTCTGCTTGTGCTAGGACTCTACTGAGACCGTGCGCCTGTTTTGAAAGGTTTGTTTACTTAGCAACTGCCTAAAATCAAGGAGGCAAGTGCCTCCCCTGCCTCTATGGTAGTTACGCCCCTGTACACTGTGAGTAATTATAGCTCAACCTCCCAATAACTTAGAAATTTCACAGAGGCAGTCGTGCGGACTGCAGCAAACAGCATACATCTTGCATGGCAATGATGACATCATTTGGCATCCGCAGTGCTTGTGGTCATTCAACTTGATAAAATAATTTTTTTTATGCAGCAAAGTATAATACTAGTAAAAAATGTGCACAGTATACACTATGGCAAAGGATCATAACCAACACGCTCATGATCAGTCTGCTCACGATCAGTCTGCTCACGATCAGTCTGCTCACGATCAGTCTGCTCATGATCAGTCTGCTCATGATTGACTTTTCTAATCCATACTAGACAAATACACAGGAGAATAATCCAAAAAATTAAATGAATAAGAAACAATAACAGCCATAGTGATGCATCACACTGTGGACATATCAAAAGATTGATAAGTGGAACTAAGCATGCAATCAAAACCGGCACTACTACAAAAAAGGCAAAAATATTTATTACCAAAAACTTAAAAAAATTATCAACCACTACCGAAATATTGTACAAAATGCTCAAAATAATCAACCAGGCTATAGAGGTTATAACGACATATACCATCACTACGATTAAACCTACAATACGATCGGAAGATCCTGGTTTAGGATAAAAGAATAAAACAAGAGTAGATACCATGCACAAAGCGTTGGATACAACTAGTCCAACTGTAAGCATAGTTGTAACAAAAAGCCTTTTCATAATTTTATTGTCATCTTCTCCTGGTCTTTGCTGGTCTTTTTGTCTGGTTTTCTCACTGAAATAGCAACCGATTAGCCATGTTACCACAGCAAAAATTATTAAAATGTACACTGTACAGGTCAAGAAAAATGTCGCAGTGTTGGCAAGCACACTCAGTTCATCAGTTTCCCATGACCATTCATATGTATTGGCAGCGACAGTTATCAAGATGGAATGCACTAGTATCCAACAGTAGCACACTCTAACAATGTTGAAAGACAAATATTTATTAGAAGAAAAACAGCCTCGCAGTCGCTCAGCTTCGACATTGGTAATTTGATCTTGAGATTTCTCAGGTTTAAGTATGGATTTTAGATAAGGCAAGGCCCTTGCAGCATCAATGACACTAACTATGCATGAAACTATTGCTAGCGCCAATACAGAGGCAGAGAAAGCACAGGTTGGACTACCAGTCGTTGAGTTACCAGTATTGCTGCTAACCGCAGTTACTTTGTCGCACAGATCGGGTTTCACCAGTCCAAAATGAAATCCAGACAGCATCAATAGCAGACATGAGACTACTATTTGTCCAAACAGCCACGCTATCCAGACCACTGCTGAGCTTGGTGGATCGTACGCGTCCAAAGACTCAATTTTCCATTCATCCTCGACAGCCGGCACTTGCTGATTTGCGGCATTATCCTTGTCAGGTGCAACTGTCGAATTTGCTGCCATGTTGTCAGTACTGTATACTACCAGGATTCAGGTGCTATAAAAAAAAAACAGAGAGAATCTCGAGATGGTACCGCGACACTGAAATTCATTGTCATTACTGAAAGGCCGCACGAAATGCATGTGAGGCTCATTGTTCAGATGCAGCTGGCATTGTTGCAGAATTATTGTTTCAGACATGCATTCATGAAGGTTGTTTGTTTTGGTTGCAGTGCGTACCTCCTCCATTATGTGCTGACAGTCAAAATGGTGGAGCTTTCTACCATAGACACTCCTACACATATTATTATACACGAGTGAAGCGGCGTGCGGGCTAGCCGGGCCGTCTGGTCTTCATAGTTACGGTACACTGAGCCTTACAGCAACTTGGTAGCAATATACCCCGCAAAGACCAGAATTTCAATGTGAGTGTAATATAGCACTGATTTGACACAGAGCCATTCAATTAGTGTTTTAGCGTTCCATGCTAGCCCGGTGCTGTACTGCTTTTCTATCCATATAAATAACTCCATACGCGTTTGCATGAAACTTTCGCTTTCAATGGTGACAGAGCGTCTCTCGGTCTACGCATGTGACCAAAAAACACTGGTTTTCCATTGTCATTAGTCAGGCTTCCTGAGTGCATGCATGTGCTCTAGCCACTAGTGAACGTCTATAATATTTTGCAAAGCAATCACTGTTGTGCACAATGCATACTTGTTTGTATACTCATGATCAGGTGGAGCTGTTTACTTTCATACATGCTTTTGCTATCACTCATCACAGAAATTGACTGATTTAGCTTGAAATGGACAAAAAATTGGCTTCTCTTTTGACTTTTTCAATCATTGTGAGCTGTGCTCAGTCGCAATGCAACACCAGTGAGCCTTACCTGCAAGACTGTGCTGCTTTATTCAAGATTTTCCGGAGTGCTCTCTTTAATACTAGTGAAAGTGACAACATATTCCTCTTGCAGTCAGTCTTCTATCCTTCGACACAAGTTTCACCAGTGCTTGTGAAAGTCACATATAAACTCAACATCACAACAACGCCACATCAATTGAAATCTTGTCCTGGGCCTGAATCTACTTTCTGCTTCAGCGATGGCATCTACACATTTGGGTGGACCAGCCAAGAAATATATCGTGTCTTTCATCCTGTTATTATTAATCATCTTCGCTTTCAGCTACCTTTCTGGTTATTACAATTATCAGAAAATATTCATTCTTTGACTGAGTATTACGATCTTGACGTTCTTCTATGGGATGGGACACAAAGTCTGTCTTCACTTGATCTGACATTGAACGTCGATTTTACCGCCCACAACTTTGGTTGTTATCCAAAAACACCACTGATAGAAGAGGCTTTGGGAGAATTAACTCAATGGGTAAGTCACGAAATACATAGAATCGTCCATCCTATGCATGTGTTTAGAAATAATAGCTGCAGTAGATCCTTGTACTAGCTGATAATTATGTGTAGAAAGTTTACAGACTACATGTATTAATTTTATAATTATAATCCTAGGGTAATAACCCTTTAGTTACAGAATTATTTTGACAAAAAAATTTGACTTCCTCTAAACTGACAGTTTGTCTTGCAATTTTCAACAACATGCTGTACACTAGCTGTTCCAAACTAGCACTGTTTTTTTCCTGGCATGTCAAAGTTTACGACCATGTACTAAACTCTGAGTTGGCCACTCCTACTTTGGAACTGAAGCCACTTAGGTGCTGCGACCTCGGCATTGTTCAGCCAATTTTGGTCTTCGTTTAGCCCTGGTGACTGATACAAAAACCTGGTGGTGTCTAGGTGAGCAAACAGCACAGTTTAGACCATATTCTATGCCCAAGTATGCATTTCCAGGCATCCTGAAGCCTTAAAATGCCAAAAGTGGAAAGGGGCTTCGCCCCTTCGAACCCCGGACACCCTCCTTTAAAATTTCCGTTGCTGTAAGTTTTAGTGGGGAGGGCGAGCCGAAAAACAGTTTTTTTAGGTATGGTCATCTTTTGCAATTAAACTTGATTTGACCTTTCTAGAGCACTTTTCACACTATTTATGACATCTAGAGTCTAGTTATGTTACGTCTAGTTATGACACCAAAAGACGTCATTAGGGGTTAGAGGCTTAAGTAGATATTAAAATTTATTTTTTATTAACATCATAATAATTTTAATAAAAAACTGAAAAGTGTAGGGATGACTCTTAAAAAAGGAAAGGAACAAGATGGGATGATGCTTGCAAAAGTAAAGGAACAAGATGGAATAATGCTTGCAAATGTAAAAGTCCCAAGTATCCCTACATCAGCGGCTTGCTGCGACGACGTGCTACTGACAAATGCGGAATGCTCTTCCTATACCTTTTATAACCGTCAAATACTTCATCGGACTGCGTCCTCCAAACACAGCTACCTGCAGCTTATTTAAAACTGTCAACTACTTCATCGGACTGCGTCCTCCTAAACACAGATACCTCTAGTTATATACAACCGTCAATTACTTCATCGGACTGCGTCCTCCAAACACAGATACCTCTAGTTATTCACAACCGTCAATTACTCCATCGGACTGCGTCCTCCTTCAAGCCGCTGATGTAGGGATACTTGGGACTTTTACATTTGCAAGCATTATTCCATCTTGTTCCTTTACTTTTGCAAGCATCATCCCATCTTGTTCCTTTCCTTTTTTAAGAGTCATCCCTACACTTTTCAGTTTTTTATTAAAATTTTTTACTTTACTTGTTCCTGTTACTTTTTTGATCACTATCAGTTTGAACTTATTAGTAGTATTCTATGTTAGATGTTATTTCATTATTACATATCTGTGAGGAGTATAATATAGATACTAGTCTAGCAGAGATGTGAACGTGCACAGCCTCTTGAGAGTAAGGAGTGTGGTTTAAATGTTTAATATTACCAATCACAAGAATAATCATTCATTGAAAGGTTTAAAATAGTTAAAGAGGTTGAGGACGCAGACAGCATAATGTCAAGTCCAGGTATGATTTGACAACATGATACTTGTTAGTATTGTAATGGATGAAGAAGAGATTAGCACTAGTACTGGCAATTCATGATGCTGCGAGCCTAAATAGTAGGAGAACGCCTAGTAGAATCTTGTTGATGTCAATATCACACTCACAGAGGCTTCTAGTCCTTTGCAACTTACGCTGCGTAGTGTAGGAACCTTACTGTGCGTAGAATCTTGCTGCCGGTAAGCAGGCTAGAATACTCAGTTGTTCACGTCTGTGTAAGTCAGCTTTAACCCGCCATCTGAAGCGTTAATGAACAGATCAGTGTTATTTAGGGTATAGTACTGGTTTAGACACATTTTCATACTTCTGGCTTGCGCGCTGAAGCGTCCAGAGCAGAGACAAAACGCAGTAGCGAGATAGCTGCAAACCCGATGTGGGCGGAGTTAATGATAAGAAGCGACAATAGGGTTAATTAATGAAGTCGCTAGTCCAAAACGGTCCAAAAACCATGTTTTTCAAGGATTACTCGCTTCTAGTAGTGTTTGATGCCTATCTAAGAAGTAAGTGCACTAACCCTGATATATACACATGCGATGGTGCAGGTTTGGTAGTGATTCGTTCACTCATGACAGCGCTATGCTTGTCAAAGAAGAAGAAGAAGAAGAAGAAGAAAGAAGATGAACAATTCGCGTGGGCGGCGATTTCAGTTTACCACTTTAGAAACGTCTGCCAGCTTCGCCAAAGGTATTTTCTGGCTCAGAACAATCGCCTGATCAATCCTAGATGTCTAGAATCTCGAGAAACGCTATAACAGCGAAGATCTGCAAATTCTCTCTGTCTTGATTTTCGTCGTCAAGCAAGCAGTCCCGGCGACTTTAATAGACGTCCTACAAGCGCTTACACTTCAGAGTCACTTAGAGATAGTTAAAATGCAGTATAGATGTATAATAATAGAGATATGTGCGAAAACCCATTTTCAACATGAGTAGCCGCCATCTTAATTCGAGGTCATCCCTACATATCATTGCCGATCGGCAATGATAATTATGATTATTTTTATTCTTATTATTATGATTCATTTTTTCTTCTTTAGTTGAGGGCATATGCTAAAGTTTCGCAAAGGGAAAGCTACATTTTTGCCATTGCAGACGATAAAGGTGTTGCACTAGATTGCACTTCTGTTAGCAACTATACCAGCTCTAAGAATTACTTCACGAACGGAGGTCAATACGGCAAAGGAATTCTTGTTTTCACTTATACAATTGGGTTCATTCTTGTCATTGGATTGACACCAATTTTATTGCCGCTTCTTTTTAAGATAATAAGAGATCTTCTTCAAAGATCTGATAAGAACTATGATAAAATGTTTCTTGCTGGAGCTTGCACCATCTCTACTGGCTACACGATCTTGTCTGTAAGTATTGCTTTCTATCAAGTGACAAGGTACATCAACGAGTTCGATCACATGAAAGCTGCATTTTTACCTATTATTTTATTCTGGAAGCTTGTCATCACAATTTTTAGTGCTTTATACTTCAGGTTTGATGAGAACAATTTCTCAAATTCTCACCGAAAGCACATTTTACACTTTGCCATGTGCTTTGCTGCATTTAGCTTGTCTAGTTTCACTGGTATAGTAATGCTCAGTTTTGCTCCCACTATTCTCCTTCTTTTTGCTTATCCAGTGGATACATCGTCATTGCTTATTCTTCATGTTGCCTCCTTTTATAGCACTACCATTGTGCTTGCTGTCTTCTTCCGCGGTGTGAAAGAATGGATCATAAATCATGATTCAATTTTTGGAACTACATTTTTTTCACACTGTTGTGACAATGATAGCATTAAACGCTTTTTCCATTGGCTCATATTTTGTGGACTGCTATTGCTTGGAATGGTGTTGTTTGCAATGCTGCCATTAACCTATGTCTGCTTAATTCTACTCTATCAGTTTGTAGTTGCTAGAAGTGAAGTCAACCAGTTGCTTGCCTACAGTAACTTTGCCACTTATATCCCATCGATTGTTATTGCTGTCTTTGGATATATAATCAAGAAAGGAGCTTTTGATTTTCCGTATGAAGAAACAGCCAAGGAGAAAAATGGGGCTGAAACTGCCTAGGCGGAAAATGCTTGAGATAGTGTGATTTTCTGATAATAACTTTTGTATGCTTTATGATTGCATGCTAGCTATCACATTACTTTTGTATACTTCATTACAACAATTTATAAGGCAATAAATGAGCCAGCTTGGAATTGGTTTAGTGAAGCGACTCATGGTGTAGTATGTCCCTATGTAGGGATGATCAGAAAAGTTGCAACGAAAACAATAATTCAGTCATCAACTGGTTGTTAATTCTGCGTCTAAAGCTGAACAAATAAATCAATGGTTAAACGGAAAATGCTTTGACTCAAGAGGAAGCGTAAAATCTATTCACTATTCTACGAAGAGTCGAAGACCTCATGAAGTGGATTTATATAAGCAGTAATTGATTATAGTATAAGTAGCTGTCAGCTAATGGGTGGGGCTTATGTGGATCAGAGTCTTCTATGACACCAGACTATACTGCCTACGGAAATTGCAACTGTATGGTATATAGACTGAAAGGATTATTCTATTGAGGAGCAGGTAACAAGCATTATCATGTAACCTTCCACATTACAAGTTATTGGTCGACCAGAAGAGAGGCAGGGATCGCCATAGCCTTCTCATAGCAGGAAAAGTCATTAACACTGCATGTAGACAGATTAGTCTATGTTCTGCACAAGAGAAAATATCGAGTGCTACTTAGCAGTATTTGCTCAACAAACTGAAGTTCAAACTTTATGTTGCAAAACTGTAGTAACCAAATTGTAGCTGTCAAGGTTTACCTCTTTATGTTATAATTTTATTATGTAGACAGAATAACTGCTATCTCTATTATGAATGACTGCAGTACTAACACCATGGAAGATATATTATTATCCTACGATAAGGTAATTGTACGGAATTATGGTATTTGGTGCATTACCTCTATTGATAAAGTCACATTCCCATTGTGAGTAGTACCAGTCATTCTATACTTGTGCAATTGCTGACAGCTTAATTTTAAATAAATAAGAAGCACATGTAGTTTTTTCGTTGTAAAACGGTCATGTAGTAATGCTGAAATAGAAAATTATTATTGTGTAGTATGGAAATCGTCGAAACATACAGTCATGTAAGTAGCTGCAAATTAAAAGAAAAACCTCACTCAATAAGACTCACTTGTACTATACAACTTTGGTACAATGTGCATTCTGGACTAGTTACAAAATTAAAAATACAGTAATAGCACAATCGAAATAATTATGAATTATGAGTGAATGCAAGAGCATAGTGATTGAACCTGTTCAGTGTGTGACAACGCACAATGCTGAGATTCTGGTGAACATCAATTGCTACCAGATCATTGAGTGGGATGATTGTAACAAGGACATGATTGGAAGGAAAGAACATCGCATATCTGGAGAGAGAGTTTGCGTGAGTGATAATAATATGTCATTGGTCTTTTCTTTGCTATTGCAGCAGACCATTGACTGTCAGTTGTACATGTAGGTTGAGTCGATAATGCAAAATTTTCAGTATTTGGATCAACACCATTCACAATGAAACTTTATAATTGCTCGACTAGAGTGAGAACAAGAGTTCGTGATCTCTTGGCTAGAAACAATAAAGAAAATAACAGTTTGTGTTTTCAGGACAACGACACCGAAATCACATGAGAGCAGGAACAAGAATATAATATTATTTACGCCAGTAAGCAAGCCAGTAGCCGATGGCATAGACTTGTCTACAACAAGCTTGTATTGTCCAAGTATAATTATGTCATTATCTGCTCTAGAACACAATAATGCATATTGCAATAACTAATACAAAAAAGACAATACAGTGTCAATCAGAGAGAGAGAAGAAAATGGTTTGAAGAGCACATGTGCAAAATTGTGAAAAAAATAATTATGTTAAAAAACAGCCGTGCAGCAATTCACAATCGTCCTAAGCATAATTATATCACTAGGTTGTCTCTTGAACTCCATAGCATAACGGAAAGGTCTAGGAATAATAATAATAATGGTAATATAATTAATAGAGTTTTCTTGTGGCTATGCGGCTAAAACTCCGGAGACAGAACATCACATATCATCTTGGAGACACCCTCGTGCGAGGTTCTGACGGTCAATCGATACATCTGGATAGAGAGAGAGAGGGAGGAAGAGAGAGAGAGAGAGAGCAAGAGAGAGAGAGAGAGAGAGAGGGAGGGAGGGAGAGAGCAAAAGAAAGAGGGAGGTAGATAGAGGGAGGGAGGGAGATGGAAGGTGGGAGTGAGAGAGGGAGGGTGACATTATGTCTTTGTGGTTAGTCTGTAGCTGACCTTTGTTTGCAGGTTAGGCTCTAGTCGTAGCAAGCAGCCCACTAACACACTGCGAGTGTTGATGATGCCGGCTGAGACAAAATTGTCGGCATTCGGATCCACGTTTTCCAACAATGAGAGCTTGTAATTGATCAGCTAAAGTGAGAAGAGGAGAATACATTAATTTTATGCAAGCTGTAAAAAAGCACCTTCGATTTGTCTGTTTCTTTGTCCATGTTGGTACGAGCTGGAAACACTCTCTGAGCTTCTTGTGCAGGACTACAGTGAGGAGAACCAGGTCAACATTAATACTCACATACATGTACATGAAATGTAAGAATTCTTGTACACACAGCTAGTAACTTTTGTCTTGGAATATTCGACTACACTGATTCACCCCACACAACAACTAGGCACATAGATACCATCTGTTGAGACTCGTGACTAACTAAGCACCACATAATACTCACACACACACACACACACACACACACACACACACACACACACACACACACACACACACACACACACACACACACACACACATTGCTAGTTGCTTCCATCGAGAGAAGAAGTCGTCAGCTGTCAGAGTAGTTGGATCACAGAACTTGTTCAGCGTCATCGGCAACTTGAGAACAATATGCTGAGGTGAGGTCCCACCCACACTGAGAGAGAAAAAATTCATAAACCAGAGATAAAACACTTGTACATAAAGACAAAAGGATACATCTTAAAAACTTGTACATTTTATGTTTAACTCTTTAGGGACTGAATTATTTTGACGAAAATTCGACTTGCTCTAAACTGACAGTTAGTCTTGCATTTTCTACAACATGCAGTACGTTAGCTGTTCCAAACTAGCACTGTTGTTTCCTGGTATGTCAAAGTTTACAACCATGTACTAAACTCTGAGTTGGCCACTCCCACTTCGGAACTGAAGCCGCTTAAGTGCTGCGACCTCGTCATTTTCCAGCCAATTTTGGTCTTCGTTTAGCCCTTGTGACTGATAAAAAAACCTGGTGGTGTCCAGGTGAGCAAACAGCATAGTTTAGACCATATTCCATGCCCAAGTATGCATTTCCGGGCGTCCTGAAGCCTTAAAAATGCCCAAAGTGGCGAGGGGCTCTGCCCCTTCAAACCCCGGGTTAACGGGGGGACACCCCCTTTAAAATTCCCCCGTGCTGTTCGCTTTAGTGGGGAGGGCGCACCGAAAAACAGGTGGTTTTTTCAGGTAAAGTCATCTTTTGCAAAGAAACTTGATTTGACCTTTCTACAGCACTTTTTGCACTTTTTATGACGTCTAGAGTAGGTGGAGTCAATTATGGCGGCTAAAGCCGCTATAGGCCTTAAAGGGTTAAATAGCCAGCTCTTACCTAAATTTGATCTCGAGGTGAGGCGCTTCGAAGAAGACGTTCTTGCAGTCCACGTTGATGACTTGTTGCTGCTGGGCTCCAGCTTCTACTGTGGTTGGCATAGGTTGAAGGTTGATCTCCAGTGCACCCTCATGATCAGCTGTGTTAGTGGTGACAGAGAACCCGTGTAGAGGAGAGCTGGACTTGTTACCATAGAATACAATAATACGACCTTGAGAGAGAGAGAGAGAGAGAGAGAGAGAGAGAGAGAGAGAGAGAGGTTATACACAATAATGCAGAGGTGCATGATACAGAAGGTTCCACCTTGCCCTTGAAGTAATTATTATTACTTTGCCCAGGTGTTTTCACTGTAGTTTTGTATAAATATTAACCCAACCTCCCAATTAACCTAGAACTTTCACCGAGGCAAGTGCCCGGGTTGCCTGAATTATAGGTACGCTACTGCACATGTGCAATGTGTGGATTTATGTTGTGACCCAGTCGTACTGACCTAGAGTCTTCTGATACATTGACTTGATACCAATCTGAAGCACATCGTTCTCAAACAACACTCCATTGTTCTTGAAGACGAACCTGCAGAGACCACAAGACAATTACGAACCAGCTTTTGGAAAAGAGAATGTACAAGTATAAATAACCCTAATTGTGTTGCTACATTGTAAAAAATTACATTTTGTCTTCATATTAGCAAGCTACAGTAAGTTTTCACAACTACCGTATAGCGGGAAATTTTGAGGGAGAAAATTTTCGCGAGTGAGCGAGATAGAGCATTTCGCAAATAATATTTTCGCAAATCAGCGCTATTGCCCTATCTTTGTCAACAAAAACAAGACATTCGTGGATAATATTTTGTTTGTTTTGTGCTGACCGTTGAAAGCCCTCCTCTGCTCCAGGTGCGAGAGTACCACCAGGAGCAGGTACCGAGGGAGCTGGTAACGTGGGAGCTGGTTCGGTGGGAGCTGGTGGTCCAGTGGTGCTAGGAGCAGATTGGGTCAAGTCTAGCGGTAGAGATGGTGCTACATCGATGAGGAGGAGTGAGTCCAGTCCACCCCCTCCCAGAGGAGCTGAGACAACAGAGGGGACAGGAGCAGCAGCAGCCACAGCAGGAGTCGGTACGGCACTGGGTACTGCAACTGGTTGGATAGCTAGAGAAGGAGAAAAAAAGAGAGAGAGGAAGAGAACAGTCAGGGAGGGACAGATTCAGTGACTGATTTTAAATTCGGTATAAATGTACAGTTTAACAATTTAAATTCCGTTGTGTTTATGCTAGCGTGAGAGAGAGAGAGAGAGAGCTGTTTTTACCTGAGGGTTGTTTGGCTGCTGCAGTATCCTCATCTTGTTCATCTCCACCGTGAAGCTTAACCATCCATGGCGCTGTCTTGTACAGCTTGGATAGAAGGAGTGAGTCCTTCTCCGGGAATGGAGGCATCTCCTGTAGTACTGTTGCCTGAGGGAGAGAGAGAGAGAAGTGAGAGAGAGAGAGACAGAGAGAGAGAGAGAGAGAGAGAGAGAGAGAGAGAGAGAGAGAGAGAGAGAGACAGAGAGAGAGAGAGAGAGAGAGAGAGAGAGAGAGAGAGAGAGAGAGGGAGAGAGAGGGACGGAGGAGGAGAGAGAGAGAGAGAGGGGGGAGAGAGAGGGGTTAGTCAATTAAGCTATGTTTAATGTATGGCTGCTAACCATCAGATCAGGATTTGCAATGTGGGACAGTTTAAGGTATTCTATTGCTCTCTGTTGCAACTCAAGATCAAAGTTGCGGCTCTGACCATCCTGCTCAAGCACAGCTTGTATCTGCGGCTTTATCTCTGGATACAGGTTGACAAGTTTGATGTATGTAGAGAGCAGGAGAGCTCGTGTGCCGAGA
>OZ024788.1:3176044-3238086 GCA_964017065.1 Haliclona indistincta | reverse complement strand
TTTTGAAAAAAAAGTCTAGTCTAATATGGCAGTGCCGTACTTAGTGCCTCCAGGCGAGACGCCATTGTCATGCCCATACCAACTGGCCTTATAGTCTATAATAGTAGACTCATTGTAAGCGCTTACCTCTTAGGATAGCCCCTAGGTAGTTAAAATATCCCTGATGATAGCCTCGTATCCAGGCGCTAGGGGACACGAAATAAGCGCCTGGTATCTACTGCTTGCGCATATCCGTGTATTTTACTGTAAAATATTCCGATTGCGACATGAAAACATGGTAGGAGTTATTCTGGCCACAACTCTGCCACACCTAAGTTATTAAGCCTATAAACAACTGGCTAAGAAGCGGCTTGATCGTCAGCTCTAGCTCTGGAATCGGCGAATAACTTTGTGATGATCCTGCATACACGATAGTGCTTAATCGCGTGACATTTCACGCTGCTGTTGTCGATCGATGTCGCTCGTTTCCGCTACCAGCAGCACTCAATTGTTAAATTGTACTTCTGCTATTGTGATAGAGCTTCAAGAAAAGACGATACAATACAGTTATCAGAGTAGATTGCAAAACAGGAGAGCTTCACGAACTGCTAAGAAAACCGCTGAATATTCATAACGTACTGCAAACATGTACGATGATAACCGGCGGCGGTGGAATTCCACCGCTACCCGCGCATGCGCAAACAGTAGATACCAGGCCTTATCTCTTCTCCTCAATAGGCCTGGGTACGAGGTAGCCTCGTCCCCAGGCCCCGCCTCCCAAAGCTGAGGAGAGGGCCTGGTACACATTGTATGCGCATGCGTTAATTATGTCCAAATAAGGCATGATTTTCACGGAATCTGTTGAATTTGCCGAATCATGCCATTCAATTGATCATGCCATATTTGGACATAATTAACGCATGCGCATACAATGTGTACCAGGCTCTATATCGAGAGCCTGGGGACGAGGCTAGGGTACGAGGCTACCCTGATGTCGTCAACAGCCAAGGTATACGTGAATTATTGCGTTTAGCCTAAGTGTAGTCTCGTTCCCAGACCACACCTCTTCCGCTTTCCTTCTAAGAGGGTCTGGCAGCTTGCTCGACTTTTCTCGGTCTTGATGACGTTTCATTCTCAGAAAATGGGAATGACCAATCAGATCGCCTTATTTTCAAAATTCACATGACAAACGCGCCGTTGAGCACATGATCAACATGGTGATAGTGCAGTGTGTTCAGATTCATCGGTGACAGAGAGCATCTAGGGTAATCTTCGTTGACTAATAAGTACTACGAGGCAGCCAGCCACTTCTTAGCTGGCTCAAACGAGCGATTTCGCTACCAACAGGTGTGGAAATAATTTGCGATTTATTGTTGTTGCCATTACATTTGTGAGCGCTGCCATCTTCAAGCGCCACCAAGGAACACAGCATAGTACCTGTCGTGTCTTCCTGACCTGATCTATAACTAATGTCGAGTGCTGTAGTTTATGTAACTATTGTCGAGTGCTGTAGTTTATGTGACCACAGACATTAGTATACAGACAATCAATTTTGTCCGCATATTGCATCAGTGTAGCTATTGAACGCGTGACAATGACGTCACCGAGACCGAGAAAAGTCGAGCAAGCTGCCAGACCCTCTCAGAAGCAAAGCGGAAGAGGTGTGGTCTGGAAACGAGACTAGCCTAAGTGTAGCCGCCATCTTGTTTTCCGCCCAACCCTAAATATGCCACGACTACCGCGTGGCATAATAGTTCGAATCTTGTGCAATGTGTGTAACATGATGAAATTTTAATTTTTAATTGGTTGATAAAATACTCACTAAAAAACTTTAACAACTTCGAACTAGTACTTTCTACAACTACTACCTATGACTACTTACAGAAAAAAATTACGGTGGAAATAAATTCAGACATCAGGTGTGGAAAGTTGATTGACTGAAGTTGGCAACCGATTTGTGCCACATGCATTATTTAGTATATCTATTCCTATTCTGCACAACTGCTTCAAAGTTTCTTGACAGTACTGTTCATTCTGCAGAAAAAATATAGACATAAGCTAGTAAATTGAGCCATAAAACGATAATAATTATTACATTCTGATACGCAAAATTAACCGCCACGCTAGGGTCCGCAATGAAAAAACGAGTGTTACAGATTCAGCTGGATTGCGTCTGAGCGTGTAAAGTGGGTTGACCCGAACATAGAACAGGTAAAGAGAGAAGCGCCAAGTCCTTCCTTTTTGCAGGAAAAACAAAAAGACTTAAAATAACGTGGGCGGAGCTAGCCAATCGCAATTAAAATGCTTTTTATTCGAACAACATTCAACGCCGAAGCTTAGTGATGTTTGTAAAGACGCTCAGGATCATACTTTCAAGAATTCCGAGGTCTTGGACGTCGCAGCGTCCTTCGTGTGTTGTTTCCAGGTCATAATTTGAAAGGGGGCGGGGCTCCCGAAACGGCGAAAAATACTCTTTGGGCTCGAGTGCCTTTGTACATTGTGCTGCAGCAACCCTATTGCAGATTTAACTAAGTTAGGTGACAATGTATCTACAAAGCAAGTTTTATGACGTTTATGCATTTCCTTCCATCTGGCTCAAAATTTTTAAACATTTTTGAGCCAGATGGAAGGAAGCATGTAAAGTTTATAACATTTGCTGTGCAGATACATTGTCACCTAACTTAGTTAAATCTGCAATAGGGTTGCTGCAGCACAATGTACAAAGGCGCTCGAGCCCAAAGAGTATTTTCCCGAGTCTCAGTCTCGGGAGCCCCGCCCCCTTTCAGATTATGACCTGGAAACAACACACGAAGGACGCTGCGACGTCGAATGTTGTTCGAATAAAAAGCATTTTAATTGCGATTGGCTAGCTCCGCCCACGCTATTTTAAGTATTTTTGTTTTTCCTGCAAAAAGGAAGGACTTGGTGCTTCTCTCTTTACCTGTTCTATGTCCGGGTCAACCCACTCTACACGCTGAGACGCAATCCCGCTGAATCTGTGACAGTCGATTTTTTCATTGCGGACCTAGCCACGCCCACTTTCGGGTTAAAAACTTCGAATACGTAGGCTAACAGTATAAGTATACTCAGTCTCCCTTGCATTGTGCATTGGTCACGAAGTTCCTATCCAGTTCGTTCGTAAATCTCATCCTATGGTCACCTTTTGATCCAGTTGCCAACTACAAGTCATGTTGATGGGCCTAGTTATTTGCATTTACTCCCTTATCGTCATCAGTGCAAGAGGTATGTCGTTTTTTATGTAATTAATGATACATCATACACATTGCACTGGGTCAACTACTATAATAAGCTATTACGTATGGCTGATGTTAGTTATTATGATTTCAGTATTGAGTATCAAGTTAATACTCAATACTCTATACACCACATAGCTCAAACAAAAATTAAGGCACAAGTGATCTGTCAAGTGTCTCCTTCACCTTCACACGGTCCTCCATGGGGAGTGAGCTATACCTGCAGTGATCCTGGTGGTGTAGTCATATGGAGCGGTGCAGTTATTGTCGGAGATTATGTAGTTGCACACTCCTCTGGCAACACATCACCCTCTCTAACAATAAGTGGTGTGGACGTCACAGAAAATCATTCTAGTGATCCAACATTCATCAATTCTACTTTGACATTTACTGGATTCAATTTGTATGCCATCAATGGGCTGACACTATCATGTCGATTTCACAAAAAGACAACTGTTAGTATAATGATTCCAAGTAGGTTTTAAAAATAATTATAACATTAATAATAATGAAATGAATTGCAGGCAGTCCAGGAATCGTTGACACAGACAGTATTCAGCCAGTAGATGCTCATTGCAAAGATGAAATGGTTGGTTCTGTAATGCTCCAGTGGAGTCCACCAAATAACACTGGTGGACTCGATGTAAACATTTCACACTATGTTGTAAATGTGGCCAGACAAAATGAACAATTGTTTTATAATGTAACCACTACAAGTATCAATATCACTGGACTAGTGTGTAATGTCAGCTATGCAGCTTCTGTGAGAGCAGCTAATTGTATTGGGGAAGGCAATTCTTCAAATTCAGTGGTCATCAATATTCCAGTCATTGGTAGGAAAATATTTTAACTAGTCCAGAATAATCGTATTACTTTCTGCAGATGTGATGACCAGTTCAACAATATTCCAACTTGATAGTTCAAGTTTATGTAAGAACCATTGTCACACTATTAATTGTTTGTTATAATCACTTCAATAGTGACAACTTCTACTGCTTTCACTAATGCTGTTACTGAAAACCAAGTTTCTGAAGTTATCATTACTACTTTTAATAGTGCTATGCCTGTTGCTGATGTTACTACTACTGCCACAACATATGCTACACTTAGTAGCGCTATTAGTACATCAAATGCTTCTATTGCCGAGAACTTGGAACTAGCAGCAATAATTGGAGGAACTACTGTAGCGTTAGTTTTCACTGGTATTATTTGTAGCATTGTGTGCTTTACAACTTGCTTTCTGTTAATAAAGCACAAAGGTATTGTCTTACTAATGACGCAATTTAAAAATATTATAGTGGTATCATTGTTACAGGTTCAATTGCAGCAAGCAAAAAGAACATGGACATAAAATTAAATCAAGCTTATGGACAAGTGTCGTTTTTGCGTAATTCTCCTATTCCAGATTTATCTGTGCGTGAAAATGATGAAGTACAGAAACAAATCACTGATCTGATTCATATTCAAGAGAACACATGCTACGATCAAGTACAAACTAAACCCAGTAAAGCAATTCATGTTCAAGAGAATGTTTGTTATGGTGAAGCAAAAACTGCTGCCATTTATGAAAGCCTTTTGTACTGAAAACCCAGCTTGCATGTTTTCACAATTTAATTCATACACCATTGCTGTTATTAAACAATATATAACTGTCAAATTGTCAATAAACTATTGCTAAGAAGAAAAACTGCAAAAACAGTCATGCAGTCTCTGTTGCATGTAATAGACAAATATCATTGTTCATTAACCTGCACATAAGTCAACTCGGGACGAGATAAATAAGGTATAAGAAAAATCCTGTTATGAAAAATTAATAATAATAAAAATTATTAGCAAAGACAGCCAACGTGTACATTACAGGTACATACAAAAGAGTACATGTACATGTGCAGGAACGAGAATAATTATTTACGCCAGAAAGCAAGCCAGTAGCCGATAGCATAGACTGGTCTACAACAAGCTTGTATTGTCCAAGTATAATTATTATGTCATTATCTGCTCTAGTACACATATTGCAATAACTAATGATACTATACAAAAAGACAATACAGTGTCAATCAGAGAGAGAAGAAAATGGTTTGAAGAGCACATGTGCAAAATTGTGAAAAAAATAATTATGTTAAAAAACAGCCGTGCAGCAATTCACAATCGTCCTAAGCATAATTATATCACTAGGTTGTCTCTTGAACTCCATAGCATAACGGAAAGGTCTAGGAATAATAATAATAATGGTAATATAATTAATAGAGTTTTCTTGTGGCTATGCGGCTAAAACTCCTGAGACAGAACATCACATATCATCTTGGAGACACCCTCGTGTGAGGTTCTGATGGTCAATCGATACATCTGAATAGAGAGAGAGAGGGAGAGAGAGAGAGAGGGAGAGAGAGAGAGAGAGAGAGGGGGGGTGGGAGAGAGAGAGAGAGAGAGAGAGAGAAGAGAGAGAGAAGGAGGGAGAGAGAATGAGGGAGGGGGGAGAGAGGGCAAGAGAGAGAGAGGAGAAGGAGGGGGAGAGAGAGAGGGGGGAGAGAGAGAATGAGGGAGGGAGGGGGAGGGAGAGCAAGAGAGCGAATGAGAGAGGGAGAAATTGGGTGACATTGTGTCTTTGCGGTTAGTCTGTAACTGACCTTTGTTTGCAGGTTAGGCTCTAGTCGTAGCAAGCAGCCCACTAACACACTGCGAGTGTTGATGATGCCGGCTGAGACAAAATTGTCGGCATTGGGATCCACGTTTTCCAACAATGAGAGCTTGTAATTGATCAGCTAAAGTGAGAAGCGGAGAAAAATTTTTGTAAATGTCTTGCAATGCAAGCTGTAAAATAAGTACCTTCGATTTGTCTGTTTCTTTGTCCATGTTGGTACGAGCTGGAAACACTCTCTGAGCTTCTTGTGCAGGACTACAGCAGTGAGGAGGACCAGGTCAACATTAACACTCACATACATGTACATGAATTTAAGAATTCTTGTACACACAGCTAGTAACATTTGTCTCGGAATATTTGACTACACTGATTCACCCCACACAACAACTAGGCACATACCATCTACTGAGACTCATGACTAACTGAAGGACTGCACCACATAATACACACACACACACACACACACACACACACACACACACACACACACACACACACACGCACACACACGCACACACACACGCTCTACTGTACACGTACATTGCTAGTTGCTTCCATCGAGAGAAGAAGTCGTCAGCTGTCAGAGTAGTTGGATCACAGAACTTGTTCAGTGTCATCGGCAACTTGAGAACAATATGCTGAGGTGAGGTTCCACCCACACTGAGAGAGAAAAAATTCATAAACCAGAGATAAAACAACACTTGTCAAAAGGATACATTTTAAAAACTTGTACATTTTATGTTTAAATAGCCAGCTCTTACCTAAATTTGATCTCGAGGTGAGGCGCTTCGAAGAAGACGTTCTTGCAGTCCACGTTGATGACTTGCTGTTGCTGGGCTCCAGCTTCTACTGTGGTTGGCATGGGTTGAAGGTTGATCTCTAGTGCACTCTCATGATCAGCTGTGTTAGTGGTGACAGAGAACCCGTGTAGAGGAGAGCTGGACTTGTTACCGTAAAATACAATAATACGACCTTTGAGAGAGAGAGAGAGAGAGAGAGAGAGAGAGAGAGAGAGAGAGAGAGAGAGGTTATACACAATAATGCAGAGGTGCATGATACAGAAGGTTCCACCTTGCCCTTGAAGTAATCATTATTACTTTGTCAAGCTGTTTTCACTGTACTTTTGTAATATTAACCCAACCTCCAAATTAACCTAGAACTTTCACCGAGGCAAGTGGCCTGAATTATAGGTATGCCACTGGCTACTGCACATGTGCAATGTGTAGATTTATTTTGTGACCCAGTAATACTGACCTAGAGTCTTCTGATACATTGACTTGATACCAATCTGAAGCACATCATTCTCAAACAACACTCCATTGTTCTTGAAGACGAACCTGCAGAAAACACAAGAAAATTATAAACCAGCTTTTGGAAAAGAGAATTGTACAAGTACAAATAACCCTAATTGTGTTGCTAAATTGTAAAATGCGCATTTTGTCTTCATATTAGCAAGCTACAATAAGTTTTCACAACTATAATAATATTTTTGATTTCAGACTGACAACTGTCATTTGTTTTGTGCTAACCGTTGAAAGCCCTCCTCTGCTCCAGGTGCGAGAGTACCACCAGTAGCTGGTACCGTGGGAGCTGGCACGGCAGGAGCCGGTGGTCCAGTGGTGCTGGGAGCAGATTGTGTCAAGTCTAGCGGTAGAGATGGTGCTACATCGATGAGGAGGAGTGAGTCCAGTCCACCCCCTCCCAGAGGAGCTGAGACAGCAGAGGGGACAGGAGCAGCAGCAGCCACAGCAGGAGTCGGTATGGCACTGGGTACTGCAACTGGTTGGATAGCTAGAGAAGGAGAAAAAGAGAGATAGAGGAAGAGAACAGTCAGGGAGGGACAGATTCAGTGACTGATTTTAAATTCGGTATAAATGTACAGTTTAACAATTTAAATTCCGTTGTGTTTATGCTAGCGTGAGAGAGAGAGAGCTGTTTTTACCTGAGGGTTGTTTGGCTGCTGCAGTATCCTCATCTTGTTCATCTCCTCCGTGAAGCTTAACCATCCATGGCGCTGTCGTGTACAGCTTGGATAGAAGGAGTGAGTCCTTCTCCGGGAATGGAGGCATCTCCTATAGTACTGTTGCCTGAGAGAGAGGGGGAGGGAGGGAGGGAGGGAGGGAGGGAGGGAGGGAGGGAGGGAGGGAGGGAGGGAGGGAGGGAGGGAGGGAGGGAGGGAGGGAGGGAGAGAGAGAGAGAGGAAGAGAGAGAGAGAGAGAGAGAGAGAGAGAGAGAGAGAGAGAGAGAGAGAGGGTGAGTCAAGCTATGTTTAATGTACGGTTGCTAACCATCAGATCAGGATTTGCAATGTGGGATAGTTTAAGGTATTCTATTGCTCGCTGTTGCAGCTCAAGATCTAAGTTGCGGCTCTGTCCATCCTGTTCAAGTACAGCTTGTATCTGTGGCTTTATCTCTGGGTACAAGTTGACGTGTTTGATGTATGTAGAGAGCAGGAGAGCTCGTGTGCCGAGAGAACAGAACGGGTACTTGGAGTGGAGTAGCTGGAATTGGACACTGGGTCCAGAGCGCGGGTCACCGGCTACCAAGTTGCCAAACTCTCCGATGATGTAGGAACCCACCTTGATCATGTTCTCATGACAAGCAGGAGCTTGTAGGGCCTGAGAGAGAGGGAGAGATCAGGTCAGATTAGTTCACTTCACACACAGACACTCACTCACTCACTCAAACACCCACTCACTCACTCACCCACCCACTCACTCACTCATTCACCCACTCACTCACTCACTCACTCACCCACTCACTCACTCATTCAATCACTCACTCACTCACCCACCCACTCACTCACTCACTCACCCACCCACCCACTCGTCACCATACCCGGAAGCATGTCTGAGCACCATATCCCTGAACCTCTTATTTATTGATGACTATTTGTATAATACGATACCACACCTCTTCACCAACATAGTCACCAGCCAGTCTGATGAGCTTGAGGATAGTGTCTACATACCAGGTGTAGTTTTGGGCATACTTCTCTGAGAGAATGGCGATTTTTAGCACCCGAGAGAGATGAAGAAAAAGCACAGGCACACTACTACCATTACAACACGGGATCCAATCATGACTGAGTTAACATACAATACAGTGAAGTAATGCAGCTAGCATTCCAGGCTTGACATCACAAGACCTGGTCATGTGCCTTATAGTCAACATTATTCATGATACTTACATGCATGCTTGCCCAAATCAGCTCGAATATGGTTAAGTCTAGTCATAGATATCTATGGTCTAGTCTGGCGAGACCCAGCCCGTCACTTAGACTCTAAGGCTAAGCTAAGATGTGAGGATAGCTACATGTTTTTTAGATCGCTCACCACATGATGTTATCGGGGCTAGCTGCTGCTGACAGGTTTCAGGATCTCGACTCTATCGAGGCGAGGAGAATCGAAACACGTGAGAAGTGGGCGTAGCTGTGCAACTTGTGGGTTGGGCTCCCGTCGTATTAATTAGCAGCCAGAACATCAGCATCCATAAATCAGTACATGAGATAGATCATGAGAGACAGAAGCTGTAAAGAGAGACAAACCAAAATACTTTTTTGAAATGCAAATGATGATCGAGGTGCATGCACACTTACTCTCACATTGCAAGAAGCTGGAAGTTACTGTAACTTGACATTATTTACGTGTTGATACTATCTATTCACTGTTCTTTTTATCATCAGGTTCAACTTGTTTGACCTGTTTCCATTGCTCACTACCAAGTGTGTCTTAGAGGAGCAGCAGAGGAGTTGCTGTGGATAATCTCAGGCAGCATCATATGGCTGATAATTACTATTGCATAAAGTAAATATTCATGTGATTAAGAGTGCATAATTGGAAGGAGCATCCAACTCTGTATTCTCTGCATATTAATATCAATGACAGTGCTGTTCTACTTGAAACTTAGGCCTTTCATTGCATGTTGCGATTCAATCTCTATGCTTTTTGTGCTCATCTTCAACTAAAACAAGCGAGCATTTAGAAATGCATCATTATCCACTTCTTTGTGACTCTCCATGGAACCACCTTATCATGACCCAAAATTTTGGTTGCTCGGTATCACCAGATATTACTATACTATTTCAATCATATGTTGAACCACTCAAACGACAGATGGGTACCTAGCTGCTATAGACACATTACTCAATGCCGACTTCTCTATTGCATCAGACAATGATGCAGACTATAGTTTCTTGTGTACCGTGGAACCTCTCTATATCGGACAAGTTGGGCAAGTGGAGTTTGTCCATTACATGGAGGTGTCCCTTACATGTAGGTTTTATCTGACTTGTTGTGTACAACAGCAAACTGTCCGTTATATGGAGGTGTCTACTATTGGGAGTGTCCGTTAAGAGAGGTTTCCACTGTAATTAATAATTTATTTTAAACATCAACTCTGGTATTTTTGGTACTTCTGTTGATCAAATGAAAGATAGCCGTCTCACTGATTAATAAAAATCAGCATCAGAAAAACAAAATCTAATATTAATAATCAGCAGCTCTAAAAAGATGAACACTTTATAAAAGAAAAGTTACTAATGTAAAATCAGCAAAAATCTAGTTAAAGGTTTCCACAACACATACAATGACTAGTCATCAGTAGTTCTTGTAGAAGTAAAGTAGCAGTGGTATTAACTGAGGATATGTGTTAGTGTTCATTGTACTCATCAGGATTGAGTACACGATCAGCATACAGATCATCTGTGACATATTCATTGACCGAAACTGTTGTCACAGGCACAACAAGTGGAGCTCGCTCTGGTTGTGATTCATTTCCTGGATTCATTTCCTTATTTTTCTTGCAAATGATTCTTAAACAGCAGAGCTTGAGTAGCCGATAGGTGAGGTAGAGGCAGAGTGCCAAGAATGGAGTGTATACTGTAAATATCAGTTGTGAAGCCATTGTTCCAAATGCATATGAAAGTAAAATGACCATCACCATAAAGCTAGTGAAGTTGTAGGCAGCTGATTTATAAGGCCGTAATATAATAATCAAAAGCAACATAAAACCACTTAAGCAAGTAGTTACACCCATTGAGAAAGTAACAAAATTATATGGTATTATAAAATCAAATGGTGTTATAAAAAGAGCAACATAGCAAAAGCGGAACAAGAGATATATTCCAGCAAAGTATCTTCTTTCACTGCCATCAGTTGCACTGTTTTTGAAGCAGCCCTGATAAGCATCCACCAGTGCATGCAGACCTGGCCTGTTCAACTTACATCTTGTCAGACATCGCTGGAAAGATTTGAGATGATAGAATAAGAGAACGATTGTTGGAGTAACTACAAATACCAGTAGACACAATATTGCCAGGACACCATATACAGCATGAGGCCAACCAAAGTAGCTCAAGTTAGCATCATAATAAAATGCGGTATATCCTTCTTCACCTACAACTACAGTGAACTTCAGCAGTTTAACAGAGGTGGCTAGGAAGCACATGAATGATAGTAGTATCAAACCGGCATATGTGTCGATGAGGGAAGGCTGTATTTTGAATCTTTGCCAGAAGCGAGCCAATAGCTGATGGACTGGTCTAGTGGTGTATACAACAAGCCTGTAGCCATTATTGTAGCACTTGATCCAAGTATATGTCACCACAATAAACACCAGAGGACAGGCAGCTGTGATGTATTGGAGAAGAATAGCTTCAGCTGCTGTGTCTATGAAAGGGATACAGAAAGGAACTGGATCAAGATTCAGAAAATTGAGATTCCAAATACTGTACACTGTGAGAGGGATACTCGGAAAGTACTGACGATAATAATCTTGTACATCCGGGAGAAAAAAACAATTACCAGCTACATTTGGCACCCAAGATGAATAGCCTAGTCCTGGGAATTGCAGTGTCACCATTTGACTGAACAGCACAAACTCACTGAGACCACCATCAGTGATTTTGATGTGAAGAACTGCCAACAGTGTTAACATAATCAGAACTGGTACTAGTTGGAGTAATATAAAAACCACTACTCCATAGTATGGAGAATAACATTCTATACAAGAGAGGTCAGGATCATTAATGGCTACAGCATACCCCTCACTACAGTTACCACATAGCATTCCTTCTCTGCCTTCAGCACAAGTGCTAGTACAAGTTTGATGTGAAAAATACGAGTTGCAATTACTGATTGAGTACTTGGGACAATTTCCTGAATAACCAAATGTATCGCAATCAAAATTTTGGCATCTGGCACAATAATTGCATGGAGGATCATCACACTTAAAGTTTATTGTTATAGGTATTCCAGGGAACTGGTAAGGATGGACATACACAGGTAAGCTTTGATCAATGACATTTTGATTACTGGAACAATTTATCTGTATGTTTGAAAATAGCGTATGTGGGTCATTAGTGAATGCAAATTTACTATCAAGTTTGAGTTGGATATTATCTGGATTTGTTATGTCACTGCCCCATATATTATATACTGTAAGTTGCAGTATGGATTCAAGACTTTCTCCTGGATAGATTGAGTAATTCTTTGGTCCGTAGTACCGGACATAAACTGGACCAGATTCAAGCTGACTACAGACACCTTCTGCTCCAGAATAAAGCCATCCCTTCCAGCAAAACATTTTGTCAAATGAAGTTGGCTCTCTATTAAAAAATTCTACTGAGTTGACATAGATTGCATTGGGGGTATCAGTACTCGTTACCTGATTATCAATAAAGGTAATGTTCACTCCCCAATCATCAGGATGGAGTGATGAGTTGATGTGCTTGAAAACACAAGTACCAGTTTGACTCAGTGTACAAGTATCAGCATAGATGGCACCACCCTGACCTGAAGCTGTGTTGTGCTTGAACAAGAGAGTAGAGCCAGTATTCAGAATGATAGAGCTAGAACCCACCAGGTGGATACCAGCTCCATTATAAGCACTGTTGTTGATAAACTGTAACTGAGCAGAAGATGAGAGTTCAATGGATGAGGAACGAAGACTCAGAGCTGATATGAAGCTATTCTGATAATCCCCAATAAGCATAACATCATTCTTGAATGTGACGAGTGACAGAAAATTTATGAAGACATTTCCAGTACATTGAAAAGCATTTTCGTATCTGGTGATAGTACCACAATAACCATTAGTTAAGCTACAGCTGCTTATTGTGGTGTTGAGAAGAGGTTGGCTACACTTACCACTTTGTGACAAGTAAGCAGATGATCCTTGAAATGCTGTATTGTTGTCAAATGTACTATTCTCAATGACCAGTTTGTTACTATCAGTTGAACATTCATGAGCATTGTGCACTAGATTTACTGAAATGCCACCACCAATATCAGCTTCATTCGAGATAATACTGCTACTATTAATAGTAACTACATTGCCAAAGAGACCATTTGTTCCAGTAGCAGCAAAGCCAATAAAGATACCTCCACCACTGGCTGAAGTAGCCTTCAATATCAACACCTCATTCTCTGTCACCTCAGCATTGTCTACAGTAACAGTATTACCACTGGCATTGCCATAGAAGCCTAGAAACAAACCACCTCCAAACTGTGCTTTGTTGTTGTTCAGACATACACTATTGACCAGTTGTACAGTGTTGTTGGTTGCTTCTCCTCTGAGCACCACTGAGATGCCTCCTCCTCTAGTGGTACTGCCACACGGGTTTATCCACTGAGCAGCAGCTGCACTACTAGCAGTGTTGAGAGTGAAGGTGGAGTTAGTTATAGTACAGAATGATTGTGAGGTGGCCTCGCTAGCCTCTATCACTAACCCTCCTCCTCCTCCGTACATGAACTGACACAAGTCAATGCTAACTTTGTCCATTGCATTATAAACAGCAACACCAGTGCCACTAGACTCATTAACGTGAAGATTGCTCAATTTTATTGAGGAGCAGCCAGTAAACAATATTGCTACTTGTATCGGGTTACAATCATTATCATGTTCGCTTTGTATCTTTCCACAGTTAATCAAACTCAAGTTACTGATTGTGATATTGGTTGACCAGAGGAATGCTAGACCAGCCAATGGCTGACACTTGATGACTACAGGCTCACCTTGACTGGCATTACCCAAAATGGCTAGATGGGACATGTTCCTGAGCTGAGTCTCACTGCCATTGTGCAGCTGGTGTTGTCCTGGTTGAAAGAGGATGGTGATGGAGTGGTTGTAGTGCTGGGCTCCTTTGAGGGCCAGGTTGAAGGAGAGGCAAGGAGTGGAGTAGCCTCCCTCCCAGCAGGAGGAGTCATTGACACCAGTCTGGCTGCTGCTGTCCACATAGATCACCAGTCTTTGGTCTGCAATAGTATAGCATATAATTGGCAGAGCCAGTAAGAGAAAGAAAGTACCCACGACCATCATGAGGTCAGTTAGGGCAGCGTTACTGAATGAGGGCGGAAAACTGTATCTCAGCAATCATGTACCGCCTCCCATTGTACTACTACCTGTACTATATTATTACGAGGTATGTGCGCCGCGGAAGTTGCGCCGCTCTTTAGCACAGTAAACCACTGACTGAGTAAACCACTACCATGAGCTAAGCATGCATGTGTCAGTACAAGTACTGGTGCATGCAAATTGCCGTGCTGCAAAGCAACGAGCCACGCCCTAATTAAAGTTGCGCTACTCGTACATTTATGTACCTCTGCTGCTCTGACTACTACTAGTTCATAGGCTGCTCTATAATTATTTTTTTATCTGATACTATTTTAGTTCCTCCTCTGTTATTGTTTCATAGTTTCTCTACTCTCAGGACGAAAGTTTTGATTTGATTTTAAGGTTCAGTTGAATTAAATTTGCATGTGTGATACAAATGAGAAAAATTCTCAGCTGACAAAGTAATATTTGATACAGATAAGATTCGAAGTTCAAGTATGTGATCAAAAATCACACATATAATTATTATGTGTGATCTACGTGTGAGTGTATCACATAATTATAAACATTATTCTTTGTTTAATGATCGTATTGATAACAATTGTTTTTTGTCCTGTGACTGTTTACTATTAATTGCTAACAACTCTCTATGCACCTTATGCATCATTTTATGCAGTAAACAATAGACATAAGTATAATTCAATTTTGAGGACAAAATAATGTTCATTCAAATCCAAATTTCTGAAAAACAAAATTATGAGGTATAATACAACTTTAACAACACTTTACGTATTAGTGTATGGATAAAATATGCAATAATATTATATATACAGTGACAATTATAAAGCTATAGTGTTTTGCTATGTATGTACTACACACTATTATAGGAGTGCATAATTGGAAGGAGCATTGAACTCTATATTCTCTGCATAACAATATCGATGACTGTGCTGTTTCTGCTCGGAACTTGGGCCTTTCAATGCATGTTGTGGTTCTCTCTCCATGCTTTGTCGTGGTCATCTTTAACTAAAACAAGTGAGCATAGAAATGAGAGCCAAAATTTGTATCTTTACAATAGCCCTGAAAATTATCCTTTTTGATTACTGAGTTGAATACTCCGTGCTGTTGTGACTTTATTGAAATTGTGTGTATGTATATGCATAAGCTACCCTCTTCTCCATGACTCTAGAGCTCTTCATGTAAAGGAGAAATAATACTGAACCCCATAGCTCTTAAAAAGGTAACAACATGCTGTAACCATAAGACCCAAAATGTATTAGCTGTTTGAAAACATGCATTTTCAGAATCTGCTTCCCGGCATCACAAAATTGTTATTCTTTGTTACTCATTTTGTTTTTCTAGCCTGGTGATTTGTCCATGCACACTTGTGCAGAAATCACATTGAACAACTCAACAACAGGTAGGTACATAATAGCAAAGAGCCATAGCCTATAATCCTAGCCTATACATCATACAATTTTTATCTCCTCAGTTGCAGCATGTTCTTCATAATTCTCAACAATGTTTGCTCGGCAGGTGACTAACACTGATAACCTCACTTTCTAGGATTTGTACTAACTGATTATAAGCCACACCCTGAGATTGCAATGGACAAATACATTAATGACCCCGTTTTCAGTGGTCTCTTGATAGCTAACAGCCTTTCAGTGACTCTTCTATCGCATTTTATCACTCATTGATACAAAATTGAAAAAATACAAAAATCAGCATCTAAATTTAAAGCAAAATCTAACAGTTTTCTAAAATTAATCAGCAGCTAAGATAAAAAGGGTATACATGTACATACATAGCTACTACATAATAAAACTAGTAATCATGTAAACGTAATTGTGAGATAGTAGTAAAGTAGCAGTGGTATCAACTGATGATGTGTTAGTGTTCATTGTACACATCAGGATTGAGTACACGATCAGCATACAGATCATCTGGGACATAGTTATCGATCGAAACTGTTGTCACAGGCACAATAAGTGGAGCTCGCTCTTCATTGGATTGCTGCACATTGTCTGGATTCCTTTCTTGCTCTTTCTTGCAAATAATTCGTACACAAAAATGCTTGACTAGGCGATAGATGAGATAGAGACAAAGAACCAGGAAGGGAAAGAATACTACTGACATGGTTGGTGGAAAATAAGATACAAATGCATATCCAGTCAAGAAAGCTATTATCAAAAAATTGATAATGTTGATTTATATGGTCGCAATATAATGAGCAAAAGCAACATAAAACAACTTACACAAGCTGTAAATATCAGAATTGTTTGTGGATCAGTGACAGAAGGTATAATGAAGAAAGCCACGTAACAAAAGCGAAACAGAAGAGACATACCAGCAAAGTATCTTCTTTCACTGTCATCAGTTGCACTGTTTTTGAAGCAGCCCTGATAAGCATCCACCAGTGCATGCAGACCTGGCCTGTCCAACTTACATCTTGTCAGACATCGCTGGAAAGATTTGAGATGATAGAATAAGAGAACGATTGTTGGAGTAACTACAAATACCAGTAGACACAATATTGCCAGGACACCATATACAGCATGTGGCCAACCAAAGTAGCTTAAGTTAGCGTCATAATAAAAAGCAGCATAATTCTCCCAAGTAATCATGTTCTGTACAGTAGTGGACTTCAGCAGTTTAGCAGAGGTGGCTAGGAAGCGCATGTATGATAGTAGTATCAAGCCAGCATAAGTGTCAATTAGTGAAGGCTGTATTTTGAATTTTTGCCAGAAGCGAGCCAGTAGCTGATGGACTGGTCTAGTGGTGTATACAACAAGCCTGTAGCCATTATTGTAGCACTTGATCCAAGTATATGTCACCACAATAAACACCAGAGGACAGGCAGCTGTGATGTATTGGAGAAGAATAGCTTCAGCTGCTGTGTCTATGAAAGGGATACAGAAAGGAACTGGATCAAGATTGAGGAAATTGAGGTTCCAAATACTGTACACTGTGAGAGCAATACCTATACTCTCAGTCTTTGGCGAAGGATAGTAACAGTCTGTAGATATCCAAGATGAATAACCATGTCCTGGAAATTGCAGTGTCCCCATTTGACTGAACAGTACAAACCCACTGAGACTACCATCAGTAATTTTTATGTGAAGAACTGCCAACAGTGTTAACATAATCAAAACTGGTACTAGTTGCAGTAATAAGAATATAGCCACTCCATATTGATAGTTACATTTGATACAAGAGAGGTCAGGATCATTAATGGCTACAGCATATCCATCACTACAATTACCACACAGTACTCCTTCTCTGCCTTCAGCACAAGTACCAGAACATGATGAGCCGGGCACCAAATAGTCACAATCATTGAAAACATAGTTAGGGCAAATTCCAGAAAGCCATTTGCATTGCTATAGACGCTATAGCAGTTGATTTGTTGATCACAATAATCACATAATAGAATCAAAGCAACTAAATTTATTGTTATTGTAATTCCAGGAAACTGAAAAGGATGGATATACACGATTGAGCTTTGGTTCATATAGCGATTACTGGAACAATTAATTTCTATACCTGACGATAACGTAGCTGGTAATTCAGAATTTGAATAAGCATAGTCATCAACAAAATCAATCGGAATCGAATATGAATTTGTGATATCATTGCCCCAGATATCATACAGCTGGATAACATCAACTAGATCGTCTCCAGGATACATCGAATAGTTCAATGGACCATTGTAGCTGACATAAGCAGGACCAGATACAAGCTGACTACAATCTCCCTCAACTCCAGAATAAAACCATCCTTTCCAGCAAAATGTCATATTAAAAGAATTTTGCCATTTATCATAAGATTTTACTGAGTCAATATAGATTGCATTAGCTAGACCGGTTGTTAGTTGGTTATCAATGAAGGTAATGTTCACTCCCCAGTCATCAGGATGGAGTGATGAGTTGATGTGCTTAAATACACAAAATTCAGATTGACTCAGTGTGCAAGTATCAGCATAGATGGCACCACCCTGACCTGAAGCTGTGTTGTGCTTGAACAAGAGAGTAGAGCCAGTATTCAGAATGATAGAGCTAGACCCCACCAGGTGGATACCAGCTCCATTATAAGCACTGTTGTTGATAAACTGTAACTGAGCAGATGATGAGAGTTCAATGGATGAGGAACGAAGACTCAGAGCAGATATATAACTATCTGAATTGTGTTGATCTACAATGAACAACACCTCACGCTGGAATATAACCAGTTGCATAAATTCCATGAGTACATTACCAGAACAGCGTAAAGCATGCTGACTTTTAAAGACAGTACCGCAATAGCCATTGGTGAAGATACTGTTGCTTACTGTGGTGTTCAGAAGAGGTTGGTTACACTTACCACTTTGTGACAAGTAAGCAGATGATCCTTGAAATGCTGTATTGCTGTCAAATGTACTATTCTCAATGACCAGTTTGTTACTATCAGTTGAACATTCATGAGCATTGTGCACTAGATTTACTGAAATGCCACCACCAATATCGGCTTCATTCGAGATAACACTGCTACTATTAATAGTAACTACATTGCCAAAGAGACCATTTGTTCCAGTAGCAGCAAAGCCAATAAAGACAAGAAAATTAAAAAGATTTCTATCGAAATCAAAAGGATGTAGGGTTGTGAAATCTACCACTGGTCCACAATGTAAACTAACAAGGAACAAGCACGGAATGGTAACACGATTGACTTGCTAACAGACCATAGATCCCTACATCAGTGGCTGCTGTGGTTGGCTATAGCTAGTTCAGCTAGTTGCTGTTGACTGACACCTAACGTGCATCCAGCTTGTGACAAAATATTGATCTTACATGTATATACAGCCACTGATGTAGGGATCTATGGTCTGTTAGCAAGTCAATCGTGTTACCATTCCATGCTTGTTCCTTGTTAGTTTACATTGTGGACCAGTGGTAGATTTCACAACCCTACATCCTTTTGATTTCGATAGAAATCTTTTTAATTTTCTTGTTTGTGTCCTTTTTTCTTTTTCAGTGAAGTGCAGTTCATCATACACGTACTGAGCCGTCTTTGTTTCCACCATTGGTTTATTTTTCCTGTTGTTGATGGCTTTTCTTTATGATTAACAATTTTAAACTTGTATCTAAAAATAATTGTTATGCTGTACATATCAGCCCGCCTACGCATGCATGCATATCGCATGCATGCATGCAGTGCATAGGAGCCCCGCCCAAACTTGATGTAGAGACCTGTACGGCGGTTATAATTATCTGGCAAGTGCAGAATGCTAATCCTACTCGAGCTTACCGTCTTCGAAGACTCCAGACAAATGTGTTCTCACCCGTCATCCATACGGCGGGACGATAGTCAAGCTAGTGCTTGGTCACGTGTGCTATAGTGCTTGGTCACGTGCGTATTGCGCAATCGCAGTAATGGCGTCTAACACTTACCTGACAACGGATCACGATCGAGAAACTCGCGGAATTTAGATCGCCGTTTCGCTAAAAACAATGTTCAAAAGGCACCTGCCAGGAGAATTTCACGACTGTTCGTGAGTGTTTTGGTCTCGGCACCACTCGCGTAAAGGCGCTAGGCGAGTGGAAGAAAGAAGAAGAAGAAGAAGAAGAAGAAGAAGAAGAAGAAGAAGAAGAAGAAGAAGAAGAAGAAGAAGAAGAAGAAGAAGAAGAAGAAGAAGAAGAAGAAGAAGAAGAAGAAGAAGAAGAAGAAGAAGAAGAAGAAGAAGAAGAAGAAGAAGAAGAAGAAGAAGAAGAAGAAGAAGAAGAAGAAGAAGAAGAAGAAGAAGAAGAAGAAGAAGAAGAAGAAGAAGAAGAAGAAGAAGAAGAAGAAGAAGAAGAAGAAGAAGAAGAAGAAGAAGAAGAAGAAGAAGAAGAAGAAGAAGAAGAAGAAGAAGAAGAAGAAGAAGAAGAAGAAGAAGAAGAAGAAGAAGAAGAAGAAGAAGAAGAAGAAGAAGAAGAAGAAGAAGAAGAAGAAGAAGAAGAAGAAGAAGAAGAAGAAGAAGAAGAAGAAGAAGAAGAAGAAGAAGAAGAAGAAGAAGAAGAAGAAGAAGAAGAAGAAGAAGAAGAAGAAGAAGAAGAAGAAAACGAAGATGACGAAAGTCGATTTTCACCGTTTCCAGGTTCGTCACTTTAGTAACAATTTCGAGCAATCTCCTTGCTACTGTAAGATGGGGCAACGCCAGTGAGCAGATCTAAGTGTCTTCGGACGTATAGAGTTCATCACGAGGCGAAATATCAGCGTTTGAACGCTAATACATTGAATGTAGCCGCCATCTTGTTTTCCCGTTCAACCCTACATAGGGAGGCACTACCGTGCCTCCCTAATACCTCCACCACTGGCTGAACTAGCCTTCTCTATCAACACCTCATTCTCTGTCACCTCAGCATTGTCTACAGTAACAGTATTACCACTGGCATTGTCATAGAAGCCTAGAAACAAACCACCTCCAAACTGTGCTTTGTTGTTGTTCAGACGTACACTATTGACCAGTTGTACAGTGTTGTTGGTTGCTTCTCCTCTGAGCACCACTGAGATGCCTCCTCCTCCTCTAGTGGTACTGCCACACGGGTTGATCCACTGGCTAGCAGCTGCACTACTAGCAGTGTTGTGAGTGAAGGTGGAGTTAGTTATAGTACAGAATGATTGTGAGGTGGCCTCGCTAGCCTCTATCACTAACCCTAGTCCTCCTCCGTACATGAACTGACACGAGTCAATGCTAACTTTGTCCATTGCATTATAAACAGCAACACCAGTGCCACTAGACTCATTAACGTGAAGATTGCTCAATTCTATTGAGGAGCAGCCAGTAAACAATATTGCTACTTGGATCGGGTTACAATCATTATCGTGCTCGCTTTGTATCTTTCCACAGTTAATCAAACTCAACTTACTGATTGTGATGTTGGTTGACCAGAGGAATGCTAGACCAGCCAATGGCTGACATGTGATGACTACAGGCTCACCTTGACTGGCATTACCCACAATGGCTAGCTGGGACATGTTCCTGAGCTGAGTTTCACTGCCATTGTGCAGCTGGTGTTGTCCTGGTTGGAGGAGGATGGTGATGGAGTGGTTGTAGTGCTGGGCTCCTTTGAGGGCCAGATTAAGGGAGAGACAGGGAGTAGAGTATGCTCCCTCCCAGCAGGAGGAGTCATTGACACCATTCTGGCTGCTGCTGTCCACATAGATCACTAGTCTTTGGTCTGCAATAGCATAGCTAACAATTGGCAGAGCTAATACTTGTAAGAGAAAGAAGGTACCCACGACCATCGTGAACGAGGTCTGCGTTACTGAATGAGGGCGGCAAGCTGTCTGTACCAACATCTATGTACCGCCTCTCATTGTAAGACCATCGATAATATTATATTACCTATGATGAAACTATTGAATGTGCGCCGCGGAATAAGTGTCGCAAAAGTAAGGAGTCTCGTTAAGCGTAGACTTCCTAATTAATAGGGTTCTCCTCAGCACTCGCGTTGTGCGCGCGCGTACAGAATTACTATAAAGGCTTGTTTGTAGCACCAACCGGTCAGTTGGTTTGGTGGCACAGCGGTTTAGAATGGTGGCTTGTGATGCAGACGGTGAGGGTTCGATTCTCGCAGAATGCGTGTTTTTTTGTGTTTTTTTTTTATTTATAAAAGTTAAGTTTTAGCTTCATCCTTAGTTGAGGCCTGTTTATGACGACTCTCCCGACGATCCTTAGGCTTACTAAGGGCCGAAGGCCCGGTTTAGGACGACCCTCCCGACGATCCTTAGTTAGGAAGACTCTCCCGACGATCCTTAGTTAGGAAGACCCTCCCGACGATCCTTAGTTAGTTAGGAAGACCCTCCCTACTTTGCGCAGTTAGGAGAAGGTTTTTAGGGTTTTGGGTTTAGCTGTATGTTAAACTTAGTGCTACAAACAAGCCTTTATAGCAATTAGTATCGATGATGACTCGCATAACGCGAGTGCTGAGGAGAACCCTATTAATTAGGAAGTCTACGCTTAACGAGACTCGAAGTAAGTGTCGCCCGTGCCGCAAAGCAACGAGCCACGCCCTAATTAAGATTTCACTAGTACTCTGATACTACCGGTGTTTTAGGCTCCACTAATACATTCACCTCTGATAGTACTATTAGTCTCTACGTACTCTGTTAATGTGCCATTGTTTTGTCTCCTCTGCATCATACTGTTTACAACTAATTCAGTGCTTTTCTGACATGAAATCACTCAAGCCACACATTATTCATAATCTTAGCAGTATTTTCATAACAATAGACAATTATTATAAGTTTTGAAAAAATTTCTATCCATATCTGAAACAAAAATCAATATTGCAAGGTTTCTACAACTACTTTAACAAGCTTGAATAACATCAGCTATGATATAACCACTGTGACAATTAAGAATATTATTTTAAAATTAGCTACGCACCAAACATAAGTTTCATAAAACTACGTAAAAATAGGCGTTGACTCTCTTCTGTTAATCCTCTTTGTACTCATCAGGATGAAGTATACGATCAGCATACAGATCATCTGCTTCAAAGTCACCGAGTGAGACACTAGTAACAGAAACTGCGATAAGTGGAGTTAGGTCTTCAACCTGTGGGTCATCATTGGCCGGGATTCTTGCTGTTTTATTTTTGCAAATATGTTTTGTACAGCAGGGCTTGAACAAACGATAGATTAAGTAAAGACAGAGTACCAAGAAGGGAATGAATTGCAAGCTTACAACAACAGCAAACAATAGTTTATTGGAAATAAAATAATTTTGTAACAAACCCTACACCTGCATACACAAGCAAGTAGAAGACTGAAAGAAAGAAAATGGGACATTCGTTTTATATGGTCGTAGGAAAGCAATTATTGCAGCTGAAACAAAACTTAAGGCAAGTTCCAATATTATAATTGAAAAAGCGTCAGCAACCAATGTAGCCACAAAGAATATGACATAGCAGAAACGAAAGAGAAGAAATAGTCCGGCAAAGTAACGTCTCTCAATGTTATCGGTTGCTTTGTTTTCAAACAGCCCTGATAAGCATCCACCAGTGCATGCAGACCTGGCCTGTCCAACTTACATCTTGTCAGACATCGCTGGAAATCTTTGAGAAGATAGAATAAGAGAACAATAGCTGGAGTAACTACAAATACCAGTAGACACAATATTGCCAGGACACCATATACTGCATGATGACCAGCAAAGTAGCTCAAGTTAGCATCATAATAAAATGCTACACTGTAATTATAAACCACATCTGAATGTTCCTTTATACCACCATGATCAATGACAAAAGTGAATTTCAGCAGTTTAACTGATGTATCTAAGAATCGCATGTATGATAGCAGTATCAAACCAGCATAAGTGTCGATTAGGGAAGGTTGTATTTTGAATCTTTGCCAGAAGCGAGCCAATAGCTGATGGACTGGTCTAGTGGTGTATATAACAAGCCTGTAGCCATTATTGTAGCACTTGATCCAAGTATATGTCACTACTATGAACACCAGAGGACAGGCAGCTGTGATGTATTGGAGAAGAATAGCTTCAGCTGCTGTGGTTATGTGAGGGATACAAAAATAATGTTTTGGAAGAAGTTTGAGAAAATTGAGGTTCCAAATACTGTAGACTGTGAGAGGAATACTCAGAAAGTACTGACGATAATAATCTGTCAATGTTGTGTCATTGAAACTACCATACATTGTACTTGGCACCCAAGATGAATAGCGTAGTCCTGGAAATTGCAGTGTCACCATTTGACTGAAAAGTACAAACCCACTGAGACCACCATCAGTGATTTTGATGTGAAGAACTGCCAACAGTGTTAACATAATCAGAACTGGTACTAGTTGCAGTAATAAGAATATAGCAACTCCATATTGATAGTTACATTTGATGCAAGAGAGGTCAGGATCATTAATGGCTACAGCATATCCCTCACTACAGTTACCACATAGTATTCCTTCTCTGTCTTCAACACATCTATTGTCAGGATAAGCATAGATGTATGAAGAAGGGCAAGCTCCATGTTTACCAGGTGACCGACAGGTATTTATTTGAAGAGAATATGAGCCATGGGATGATGCATGTGTTTGTTCATAGCATCTACAGTAGTGATCACCGCATCGCTTGAAATGTATTATGACAGCAAGTCTAGGAAACTGAAGCGGGTGAATATACAAGAGTGATGTTTGTTTGGTATGATTGTAATAAGAATGATTGGCCAGTATTATAGATGATAGTGTACTAGGTTTGTTATATGTAAATGCTGGACCATTAACAAACTCTAATAGAATTTTTTCTCGATAATGCGAATAAAGTACGAATTGCCCCAAGCATCATGTATCTCAAAAAACCAATGTTTATAAAGAAAATCACCAGAACAAACTGTGTATTCAAGTTGGCTGCTGTTCACATAATAGACTGGACCAGATCTTAGCTGCCAAATGCAGTATTCATTAACTCCAAAACTATTAAAATAAAACCATCCTTTCCAACAAAACGTATTGTTTAAAAAAGATTGTACAGAGTTGACATAGATTGCATTACTGAGAGCTAGATGATACCAGAATATTCGGTTATCGATGAAGGTCATGTTCACTCCCCAGTCATCAGGATGGAGTGATGAGTTGATGTGTTTGAAAACACATAATCCAGTTTGACTCAGTGTACAAGTATCAGCATAGATGGCACCATCCTGACCTGAAGCTGTGTTGTGCTTGAACAAGAGAGTAGAGCCAGTATTCAGAATGATAGAGCTAGACCCCACCAGGTGGATACCAGCTCCATTATAAGCACTGTTGTTGATAAACTGTAAATGAGCTGAAGATGAGAGTTCAATGGATGAGGAACGAAGACTCAGAGCTGATATGAAGCTGTTTCCTTTATCACCAATAAATATCACAGCACCTTGGAATTCAATGTTTGGCATGAATTCAACTAAAAGATTTCCAGAACAACGAAAACCACGGTTATTTTTTAAGACAGTACCGCAATGACCATTAGTGAAGCTACTGTTGCTTACTGTGGCGTTCAGAAGAGGTTGGTTACACTTACCACTTTGTGACAAGTAAGCAGATGATCCTTGAAATGCTGTATTGCTGTCAAATGTACTATTCTCAATGACCAGTTCGTTACTATCAGTTGAACATTCATGAGCATTGTGCACTAGATTTACTGAAATGCCACCACCAATATCGGCTTCATTCGAGATAATCCTGCTACTATTAATAGTAACTACATTGCCAAAGAGACCATTTGTTCCAGTAGCAGCAAAGCCAATAAAGATACCTCCACCACTGGCTGAACTAGCCTTCTCTATCAACACCTCATTCTCTGTCACCTCAGCATTGTCTACAGTAACAGTATTACCACTGGCATTGTCATAGAAGCCTAGAAACAAACCACCTCCAAACTGTGCTTTGTTGTTGTTCAGACATACACTATTGACCAGTTGTACAGTGTTGTTGGTTGCTTCTCCTCTGAGCACCACTGAGATGCCTCCTCCTCTAGTGGTACTGCCGCACGGGTTGATCCACTGGCCAGCAGCTGCACTACTAGCAGTGTTGTGAGTGAAGGTGGAGTTAGTTATAGTACAGAATGATTGTGAGGTGGCCTCGCTAGCCTCTATCACTAACCCTCCTCCTCCTCCATACATGAACTGACACGAGTCAATGCTAACTTTGTCCAATGCATTATAAACAGCAACACCAGTGCCACTAGACTCATTAACGTGAAGGTTGCTCAAACCTATTGAGGAGCAGCCAGTAAACAATATTGCTACTTGGATCGGGTTACAGTCATTATCGTGCTCGCTTTGTATCTTTCCACAGTTAATCAAACTCAAGTTACTGATTGTGATATTGGTTGACCAGAGGAATGCTAGACCAGTCAATGGCTGACACGTGATGACTACAGGCTCACCTTGACTGGCATTACCCACAATGGCTAGCTGGGACATGTTCCTGAGCTGAGTCTCACTGCCATTGTGCAGCTGGTGTTGTCCTGGTTGGAGGAGGATGGTGATGGAGTGGTTGTAGTGCTGAGCTCTTTTGAGAGCCAAGTTGAGAGAGAAACAGTAGATGAAATTCCCTCTCTCCAAGCATGAATGCGTACCAGTCGTCCTGTTGTTCACATAAATCAATTTTTGGCCTGTAGTGGAGCAAAAAGTAGCACTTGGTAGTGCTATTAACAACAGCATAAAGGTACAAAGCGTCATATTGACAAGAGCTTGTTGATCTTGCTATAGACTCTGAATTTGTTATCTGCTTAAATACATTTGTAGTGCATGAGGTCTGCATGCGCTAGTTTGCCCTAAATGCTGTAATAGTTGATAATCAAGACAGCCACCATGTAGTCATGCTGGCTGAGGTTACAATCGATTATGCAATTCTTTGAGTACCTAGTTTATCAAAATTTATCTTATTTGGACATGTTATCATGAAAATCAATCATGTGCTTCGTATTATAAGGGCATACATGTCCATTTATGCCGAGTACACAACTGGATGTCATCATCATGATAGTAGCAGCTGTAAAGTACATGTATAAACAAGGACATGTGAGTAACATGGATCAATGATTTTCAAGCATGTAGTTCATAATTGGCTCTGATTCCAAGTGGCTGTTTTACTGAAAGCGTTGCTACAGTATGTGATACACAATACTGTTGCAATTATGTCGGTCAAACTTGTTTACTTGAAAAATGCACTCAATACGCATCATCAATGGGACAATATCTTCAACTGCAAGTATCAATGGTGATCATGCAGTACAATGCTGCTAATCCTTAGCAGTTCACACCCACTGCTACTGCTGCGCCAGCTATGCTGTGTCAGCCGGGTAACTTCTTCATGAGAACTCTACTCTTTGAGAGTTTGATTTTCGGTTCAGTTCAAGATGCATTTGCTATGCCTGTTTGGCTTTGTGTCATTTATTTGTTGTTGCTGTTGATATTTTCTGTGATTTTGATACCAATATGCCAGAAGTACTAGTTTTAATGCTCTGAACAGCATTCTTGCTCTGTATAAGAGCCTCGTCCTCTGCCTGAGTATTTAATTTCTTTACCAACACCTGAGAAGATAAAGGTGCTATGCTCCTGTTAGCAAGTATATACATGTACCAGCTGAAAGAATACTTCAGTACCAGAGATCTTGTCATTGCGCGCATCATTGAGGTCAATTGTTTCTATTGCTAAGATAATAAGACATTTTCTTGTAATGACTATGATTGAATGTTTCTTCTACCATATTTATTGGCTACATGATCATGTCTGTGAGTATTACTTCTACAATAATTATCCGCAATTTTTGCTCTTCTTGTTTCCGCAAATTTAGTGCTTTATACTTCAGGTCTGACAAGGAAAACTTAACCTGAAGCGCATGTTTTGCTGCATGTGCTGGGCTCCTTTGAAGAGAGAATACGGACAGTAGCCTCCCTCTCATCAGGAAGAGTGATTGACTCAAGTTTGGATGCTGTTTGCAAAAATCAACCAGTATGCAGTTTGGAGACATACACAGTTACTGCAAATTTATTGTCTGAAGCATGCAAAAAAGACCATTAGAACTCTATTGCATCAAGAATTGTTGATTATTTTAGAATAATAACAGTTAAAAACACATGCAGACAAATGCAGGGAAACTTTCCTTATATGGCTGCACGTGCTACTCCTCTGTTTAGTCATCAGGATTGAGCATGCACGATCAGCATACAGATCATAATTGATTACATAGTCAGCACTGTTAATATGTGGTCAACACTGCACTTCGCCCTAATGTATACTAGCATGTACAGGGAGAGGTGTGGTGTTGACCACAAATATGAGTCCTTGTAGTCTGTTTGTCAAAACTGATTGAGGTCAATTTTGCTGCAATCAGCTGTATCAGGAGCACATAATGATTTATTAGAACCATTCATTCATAAGCATGTTTGCCTGCTTGCTTGATTTACAACTTTGATCCATCTTGCCTTTGAATTGTAGTTTTATTATTATCCTTGCCAAGTGTAAATTACACTGTGAGAAATTAGCTCAACCGCCCAATTAACCGGGAAATTTTACAATGGCAGTCGTGCACGGACTGTGGCATACAGCATCTTGCATGGCAAATATGACATCATTTGGCATCCGCAGTGCTTGTGGTCATTCAACTTGATAAAATAATTTTTTTTATGCAGCAAAGTATAATACTAAAAATAATGTGTACAGTATACACTATGGTATAGTATCATAACTATCACACCTAAAATTGAGCTTTTTAATGCAGACAATACAAATAAATAGAAGAATCCAAAAAACGAAATGAATAGGAAACAATAACAGCCATAATGATGCATCACATTGTGCACATACCAAAAAATTTATTATAACTGGAACTAAGATTGTGATCAAAATCACTATACAAATAGCAACAAGGGCAAAAATTATCCTAACCTTGTATTCAAAAACTTTACCAACCACGTCCGAAATATACTTGTATGAACAACTCAAAATAATCAACCAGGCAGTAGAGGTTGCAATGACATATGCGATTACTATGATTAAACCTACATTACGATTGGAAGATCCTTCATTGGGATAAAAGAACACAACCAGAGTAGATACCATACACAAAGCGTTGGATGCAACTAGTCCAATAGTAAGCATAGTTGCAACAAGCAGCCTTTTCATTTTGTCTTTTCTTCCTTCTCCTTCTTTTTGCTGGGCTCTGTTTTGTCCTCCTTCATTTTTGTCTCTATTTCCTTCTGCTCCTCCATTTCCTTCTGCTCCTTGTTGGCCTCCATTTCCGGTTTTCTCTCTACAATAACAACTGATTAGCCATGTTACCATAGCAATAATTATTAAAATGTACACTGTACAGGTCAAGAAAAATGTCGCAGTGTTGACAAGCACACTCAGTTCATCAGTTTCCCACGACCATTCGTATGTATTGGCAGCGACAGTTATCAAAATGGAATGCACAAGTATCCAACAGTACCACATTCTAACAATGTTGAAAGACAAACATCTATTAGAAGAAAAACAGCCTCGCAATCGCTCAGCTTCATCATTGGTAATTTGATCTTGAGGAGATTTCTCAGATTTAAGTATGGATTTTAGATAAGGCAAGGTCCTTGCAGCATCAATGACACTAACTATGCATGAAAGTATTGCTAGCACCAATACAGAGGCAGAGAAAGTACAGGTTGGACTACCAATCGTTGAGTTACTAGCATTGCGGCTAACCGCAGTTACTTTGTCACACAGATCGGATTTTACCAGTCCAAAATGAAATCCAGACAGCATCAACAGTAGACATGAGACTACTATTTGTCCAAACAACCACGCTATCCAGACCACTGCTGAGCTTGGTGGATCGTACGCGTCCAAAGACTCACTCTTCCATTCTTCTCCATCATAGTTCGCGATCTTCTTCTTCACCTGCACGTCTGGCACGGACGGATCATTAAGCGTATCCTCGGCAAGTGCATCCGGCACTTTTGGCGAATTTGTGGCCATGTTGTCAGTACTATACTACCAGGAGTTCAGGTGGTATAAAAAAAAAAACAGAGAGAAGAGACCGTCGGCGGTGGCGTGAAAAAACTTCCGCATTGTCAATAGGTTACTGCCCGGACGGCAAGGCCGCAAAACAAGCGGAACTTATAACGATTGGAGGAAAAGTACACTGACCGCCCGGTCGGGCCTGTCTTTTAGTACTATACACTGAGCCTTACAGCAACTTGGTAGCTACCCAGAGACCAGAGTTTCAATGTGAGCTATTGCATGTAATAGCATTCAGTGATTTGACACAGAGTCATTCAATTTAGTGTTTTAGCGTTCCGAGCTAGCCAAAATCGCCTAATGACCAGAACGAGCATTTACAAAAACAGTGCTGTAACATTTACAGCTTTTCTATCAATATGAAGAACTCCATAATACGTTTGCATGAAACCCTCGCAGTTTCAATGATGACAGAGCCTCTCTCGGCGGGTCTATATGCATGTGACCAAAAAAACAGCTTGTCATGCCATTGTTATTATTATTCTTCCTGAGTATACGTGTGCTCTATAACCTCTAGTGAACCTATGCAAAGCAATCACTGTTGTGATCAAACTGCTCATCATGCACACTTGTTTTTATTATGAGATGGAGCTGTTTACTTTCATGCTTTTGTTATTACTCATCACAGAAATTGGCTAAACTTTAGAGATGGACAAAAAATTGGTTTCCCTTTTGACTTTTTCAATCATTGCAAGTTGTGCTCAGTCACAATGCAACACCAATGCGCCTTACCTACAAGACTGTGCTGCTTTATTCAAGATTTTCCGGAGTGCTCTCTTTAATACTAGTGAAGCTGACAACATATTCCTCTTGCAGTCAGTCTTCTACCCTTCGACACAAGTTTCACCAGTACTTGTGAAAGTCACATATAAACTCAACATCACAACAACGTCACATCAATTGAAATCTTGTCCTGGGCCAGAATCTACTTTCTGCTTAAGGTGGCGGGTACGGTCATTAACGCGTAAGATTATTCATAGTCGTGGTCTGGTCGTGGTTACCACAACTATGCACAAGCTGTTCGCCCGCGTAAACCGCGCATACTTCATGTAGTTCTATTACAAGCACACATTCTATGACGTAATTATTGATCTTGAGCGCGCCAAATGTTCGCGTACAACTTTATTTTTTACGTCTCATATTCTGAGAAAGCTGCTGTTTGACTTCACAATCACGCTGCATGTTCATCTCAACATTATCTGAGATCGTAAGTATCCGTTTTGCAAAATTCAAAACCGTTTTTGATCGCCGAGCTGTTTTGTGGCTTTTATTATCGTGAGATTTCCATTACTCAGCGATGCTGGTGTCTAGGCTAAAACGCATACTTACGATCCTAGAGTTTTGCTACCTTATAGCACTGGCGAAGTTTCGTTCGTTTGAAATAGTCCCTGACAAAACGAGACGTAAAAAATAAAGTTGTAATTAACCATTAATAACTAGGTCAATAATCATTAATGAATAAAAAAATTATTACAATCTGTAATCTACAAGCACAGGATTTATTTTTTATAAACTCTGAAAATGCATAGGTTTACGAATAGAAAGACACGATCCTTTGAATATCATTAAAAATAGGCGTACCCGCCATCTTGTCCTGGGCCTGAACCTACTTTCTGCTTAAGCGATGGCATCTACACATTTGGGTGGACCAGCCAAGAAATATATCGTATCTTTCATCCTGTTATTATTAATCACCTTCGCTTTCAGCTACCTTTCTGGATTTTACAGATATCAGAAAATATTCATTCTTTGACTGAATATTACGACCTTGACGTTCTTCTGTGGGATGGGACACAAAGTTTGTCTTCACTTGATTTGGCATTGAACGTCGATTTTACCGCCCACAACTTTGGTTGTTATCCAAAAACACAACTGATAGAAGAGGCTTTGGGAGAGTTAACTCAATGGGTAAGTCACGAAATACATAGAGTCATCCATCCTATGCGTATAATATGTGTTTGGAAATAATAGCTGCAGTAGATTCATGTACTAGATGGTATGTGTAGAAAGTGTACTGATTACTTATATAATGCCATGGTGTTTTTAACCCTTTAATTACTAAATTATCTTGCTGAAATTTTAACCTCGTAAATGCTGACCACTTCTCTCGTGAATACCTCGTTTGTCTTTTGTGTTACTGGTCTCAAATTTGCGTCCTTTTACGCCAGTGAGTAGCAGCAATTGCCCACACTCAAGTCAGTCGATATGCCCCTCCCACTTCGAAAGTGAAGCCGATAAAGTGCAACGACCTCGTCAAATTTTGCTCAAAGTTAGTACTTTGGGGCTGGATACTGAAAAGTACACACAAATAGCAGTGGTTTTGGCGAGTGCAAAATGTAGCCCAGATCATAGAGAATGCACAAAAATGTGTTTTCGAGCACCCTGAAGCCATAAAATGTCCAAATTTTCTTGGCGGCCATATTGTTTTTCCTAGAATGTTGTGAAATTTGCGCTGAAGCCATAGAAAATGCCGACGCCAGTACGTTTGGCACAGGCGGCGCGCCGAAAACCGGTCAATTTTTTGCGGTTATTTGTATTCTTCAATTTAGCTTAATTTCGGAATATTTTAACACTTTTTCATAAAGTTATGGTGTCTGAAGTATGTATGGCGCTAAATGGCGACAATAGGGGTTAAAGGGTTAAGGTATTATAATTATTATAGAAATTAATTTTTTATTAACATCGGAAATTTTATCATTGACCCAAATTACTTTCATTAAAATTTTAATAATTATGAGTCTTACTGTTATCATTCATTTTTTCTTCTTTAGTTGAGGGCATATGCTAAAGTTTCGCAAAGGGAAAGCTACAATTTGGCCATTGCAGAAGATAAAGGTGTTGCACTAGATTGCACTTCAGTTAGCAACTATACCAGCTCTAAGAAGTACTTCACAAACGGAGGTCGATACGGCAAAGGAATTCTTGTTTTTACGTATACAATTGGGTTCATTCTTGTCATTGGATTGACACCAATTCTATTGCCGCTTCTTTTTAAGATAATAAGAGATCTTCTTCAAAGATCTGATAAGAACTATGACAAAATGTTTCTTGCTGGAGCTTGCACCATCTCTACTGGCTACACGATCTTGTCTGTAAGTATTGCTTTCTATCAAGTGACAAGGTATATCACCGAGTTTGATCACATGAAAGCTGCATTTTTGCTTATTATTTTATTCTGGATGCTTGTCATCACAATTTTTAGCGCTTTATACTTCAGGTTTGACGAGAAAAATTTCTCAAATTCTCACCGAAAGCGCATTTTGCACTTTGCCATGTGTTTTGCTGCATTTAGCTTGTCTAGTTTCACTGGTATAATAATGCTCAGTTTTGCTCCCACTATTCTCCTTCTTTTTGCTTATCCAGTGGATACATCATCATTGCTTATTCTTCATGTTGCCTCGTTTTATAGCACTACCATTGTGCTTGCTGTCTTCTTCCGCGGTGTGAAAGAATGGATCATAAATCATGATTCAATTTTTGGAACTACATTTTGTTCAAGCTGTTGTAAAAATCCATCAAACGTACCTAGCAAACGTGATAGCATCAAACGTACTTTCCAATGCTTCATATTTGGTGGACTGCTATTTCTTGGAATGGTGTTGTTTGCAATGCTGCCATTGACCTATGTCTGCTTAATTCTACTCTATCAGTTTGTAGTTGCTAGAAGTGAAGTCAACCAGTTGCTTGCCTACAGTAACTTTGCCACTTATATCCCATCGATTGTTATTGCTGTCTTTGGATATATAATCAAGAAAGGAGCTTTTGATTTGCCATATGAAGAAACAGCCAAGGAAAAAAACGGGGCTGAAACAGCCAAGGAGAAAAATGGAGCTGAAACAGCCAAAGAGAAAAATGGGGCTGAAACAGCCAAGGGAAAAAATGAGGCTGAAACTGCCAAGGAGAAAAATGGGGCTGAAACAGCCAAGGGAAAAAATGAGGCTGAAACTGCCCCGGTGGTAGAAGCATGAGATAGTGTGATTTTTCTGATATGAACTTTTGTATGCTTTATGATTGCATGTTATAACATTACTTTTGTATACTACATTGCAACTATATTATAAGACAATGCTTGCAATTGGTTTAATGAAGCGACTCATGGTGTAGTATGTCCCTATGTAGGGATGATCAGAAAAATTGCAACGAAAACAATAATTCATGCAGACATCGTCTGGTTGTTAATTCTGCGTCTAAAGCTGAACAAAGAGTTCAACGGAAATGCTTTGACTCATGATCAAGAGGAAGCGTAAAATCTGTTTCTATAAAGAGTCTAAGACCTCATGAAGAGGCATGCTAAAGTGGATTTATATAAGGAGTAAATGATTACATAATAATTAGCTTCCACCTAATGGGTGGGGCTTATGTGGATAAGAGTCTGAAGAGAGACTATGTGTGAGTGATAACAATAATGTCTTTGGTCTTTTCTTTGCTATTTTAGTAGACCTTTGTCAGTTGCAGGTTGAGTCGAAAATTTTGGATCAACACCTTTCATAATGAAGATTTATAATTGCTCGACTAGGGTGAGAAGTCTTGGCAAGAAACAAAAACGAAAATAATACTTTGTATTTTCAGGCTAAGAACACCAAAACACGCGAGAGCAGGAACGAGAATAATTATTTACGCCAGAAAGCAAACCAGTAGCCGATAGCACAGATGATCTACAACAAGCTTGTATTGTCCAAGTATAATTATGTCATTATCTGCTCTAGAACACATAATTGCAATAACTAATGATACTATACAAAAAAGACAATACAGTGTCAATCAGAGAGAGAAGAAAATGGTTTGAAGAGCACATGTGCAAAATTGTGAAAAAAATAATTATGTTAAAAAACAGACGTGCAGCAATTCACAATCGTCCTAAGCATAATTATATCACTAGGTTGTCTCTTGAACTCCATAGCATAACGGAAAGGTCTAGGAATAATAATAATAATGGTAATATAATTAATAGAGTTTTCTTGTGGCTATGCGGCTAAAACTCCTGAGACAGAACATCACATATCATCTTGGAGACACCCTTGTGTGAGGTTCTGACGGTCAATCGATACATCTGGAGAGAGAGAGAGAGAAGGAGAGAGAGGGAGAGAGAGAGAGGGAGTGAGAGAGAGAGGGAGAGAGAGAGAGAGAGAGAGAGAGAAAAAGAGGGAGGGAGTGAGAGAGAGAGGGAGAGAGTGGGAGGGAGAAATTAGGTGACATTATGTATTTGTGGTTAGTCTGTAACTGACCTTGTTTGCAGGTTAGGCTCTAGTCATAGCAAGCAGCCCACTAACACACTGCGAGTGTTGATGATGCCGGCTGAGACAAAATTGTCGGCATTCGGATCCACATTTTCCAACAACGAGAGCTTGTAATTGATCAGCTAAAGTGAGAAGCGAAGAAAAAGTTTGTAAAATGTCCTGCAATGTAAGCTGTAAAATAAGCACCTTCGATTTGTCTGTTTCTTTGTCCATGTTGGTTCGAGCTGGAAACACTCTCTGAGCTTCTTGAGCCGGACAACAGCAGCGAGGAGGACCTGGTCAACAATATTACACACACCTAAAATAATGTTGAATTCTTGCACACACAGCTAGTAACTTTAATTTGTTTCGGAATAATTTATATATATATTCAACTACATGCATTGAGGATTCACCCCACACAATAACTAAGCACATACCATCTGTTGAGACTGTTGATGACATCTGTTGTTAACTGTTGAGACAGTTAAGTGGTTAAAATAATGAAATATCACAATTGTTCAATTGACAGATCATCAATTTTTGGACAGGTGGTGAACACATTCAAGAACAGCTTTCTTGTAGTTATATATTTTCTTGCATTTGTTCACAAATTCACAAGATACATGCACAATTTGTAGTTGATACAAGCCACATTAAACAGACAAATAATAATAATTATTAATATTACCGTAAACGTAGAATTTTCACGTTTTTCTTGGGTGCCTTCAAATGCAAAGCGTGAACATTAATATTGGAGCAATGAGATTTTTGGTCACCTTGACAAAAACGCAAAGATTATTTTACGTTGCAAAAATTTCTATGTTTACGGTTCTAGTTAGTTATTCCTTTTTACCAGCTTTCAGTTGAGCGCCACCTAATTTAGTTACAAATGATGATTGAAAGCCCTCTTCTGTGTCAGGCATAGGGTAGCAGGAACTGTGTTGGGTTAAATCTAGTGGTAGTGTTGGCGCTACATCGATTAGGAGTCCAGAGACAGCAGAGGGGACTGAAGCAGTATCAACAGGAGTGCATGGTATGCCATAATAGTGTTAGGTACAGCAATTAATGGTTGAATAGTTCAGGAGAAAAGGGAATAGACTCAGAGAAAGGCATAATGATGACAGAATAACATGTGTGAGAAATGGTCGATTCACACTGACGTAATTATGTGTACAAATTGATCCATGAATTGAAAAAACTTGCATTGTTGATACCACAGAGGGTCAAGATTATGGCCCTCATTCAACAACATATCATGTGGACGCCGTGTGGATGATAGTATTGCGATTTTCACAAGTAAAATTAGATGATAATAAATCAATCAACAAACATTGTAGGGGAATTTCACTATAATTTTGAAGTTTCAGTTCTCACAGGATTGGTTTCTTTAGTAGAACTGGAAGACAACTGAATAAATAGAAAGAGAGATCAATGTAATCCAAGTAAGAAAGCATGCTTGACAATTTTTAGTAAAATATAAATACGGACGGTTTATCATTACCTGAATGTTAAGAAAGTACAATAATAAAATTAATCTAATTAGAATTACAACTGCCAATTGAAGATTTCTAAATTCGTACAATTGCAATTGTTTTATTATTACTTTCCGTCAGCTTTCTGTCGTTTTTTTTACTTATGGAAATCCAGTACAGTGGAACCTCTCTAAGGCGGACACCATTGGGACCAATAAAATTGTCCATTGTAGAGAGGGTGTCCTCTGGTCAGGGTTTTATTATTCATTATGTGAGTTATATTTGGGATTCAGTAAGTGTCCATTATAGAGAGGGTGTCCTCTGGAGAGGGGTGTCCGCTAAGAGGGGTTCAACTGTAATTGAAGTTTTTCACAGGGTAAAAACTCTTATATAAGGCACTCAAATGCAATCTGGTCACGTGGGCAATACTGACTCAAGCTGAGTTCATACACAGCTGACAGTATGTGATCAATTACCTGCATTAGATTCATAGCTAGAAATGAAATAAGCAACTCTTGTCTCTTGCGTGAAAATATTTCAGTACCATAAATTTAGAAATCTTTGCAGTATTATGCCACGCGGTAGTCGTGGCATATTTAGGGTTGGGCGGAAAACAAGATGGCGGCTACACTTAGGCTAAACAAATGGTAGGCTAAACAACCATTTGTTGTGGAAAATCACCACAAATACAAACAACAAATGGTTTTTATTTTACATGAAAGAACAATAGATTTGGAAATGCCTGTGCTGTGCAGTATAACCAGTAATTTTCCACAACAAAATTTCACAAAATTTATGCTTAATAGCTTAGCCTAGTCTTTTTCAAATAAAATTTTACATGCAAACATCCTTGAATTGCAGAGAAACGTGGTACTATGACACAAAGATTCCGGTTGTCGTTGGTTTCCATTTGAACCCCAGCTGTGTGCATGGAAATAAACCTAGCCTGTACCCAAGTGCTAGTGCCTTGGTATGAGGATATAATGTGGGTGCAAGGCTATGCTACAAAGCTTCCAAAATTTAATATTGAGACATTATTTTTAATAACGATGTAATTTTATTTTTAATTTGAGAGAGCTGAGAGAAATCCAATTTAGCTGCCATCATGTTTTCATGTCAACCCTAACGTCATGGCATGTGGCATAACACACCTAACATCATTGACGAGTTGAATAGTGAGCTTTGTTGCCGCAGCATAATGAAACGTGATTGTTAAATATTTCAATCCGGAGATTAGTTAATATGATCATTAATGCTAGTCGACGTAGCACTGACCTATATGAAAACACCAAACATTGTTTTCAACACACATCATTAGTAGCAAGGTATAATTTATTTTGTTGACATCTTAAATGTATTTCTACGTATGTTATTGTTACAATACGAAGAACTATGAAATGAAAGTTTCACATCTGCATAAAGTCGTAGAATCATAGCTTTTTGTGGATGGAATTTCCAGTCTACGTTCATAGCAATCTGGATTTTGGATGCATTTGTTACTACTTGGTAGTTGCCACTACACCAAAAGCTAAATACTATAAAGTTTGACAATAATAAAAACTTTTTATTTTTCTGGTGAATTTCATACAAAAATGATTTCTTTAATCCATGCTTTAATCTATAAGATAGCTGCAAGATAGTGTTGTTAAAAAATCATATCACAATAGAGCAGAAAATTGAGAATTGACCTTCTGTGCATTCTCCATAGTATGCTGACACTTACGTTTACACTGACTGATGTGCTTACTACTTGCTCCTGCATTTTTAGTAACATTTGCTTAATGTTAGTAAATACTCTACAAGCGCATGTTTTAATACCTAAGCCATAACTGAGTGTTCCCACTTGGGAAGCACTCAGTATCACAGCAATAATTATTGGAACACAGTCTAGAATCAAGGGTGCAACTAAGATTGAGAGCGGCGCACACGCTAGAATGCCTAGCCTCAATGTGTAGCCACTAGTGGAAGTTATGATACTGAATATTTATTAATTTTTTGCAAAACCAAGGAGGCACATGCCTCCTTTGCCTCACGGTAGTTACCCTATATACTGCTAAAACGCTGACCTGAGAAAGACCATACAAAAAATAATGAAAGTAGCAAAATCAATAACTAACCAAAATATATTGTGTGTTTGCATGTAGCCTGTGTATCTCATACTTGGGTTACTACCTCAAGTATAGTGAGTCACTACTGCACAGCTATACAGAAACGTGCTCATATATGCAGTTTTTTATGTTGCCTGCAAGCCTTAAAATGGCGGGTCTAAGACGTCTTTCTGTATTTCGTCATTAGATCAATCTCACAAACAATGCAATTAGTTCATAAGCTATCTACAGGTGCATATAGTCTGCTAAGTGCATATATTTTCTTCTGCTCACAATATATTTGAAATCACAGTATTCATTGCATTGCCAGGAATTTAGTACAAAATGCAGTCACCGCCGATTGAGCGGTTTTAAACCGAATACTGCTACCAAAATCTTGAGTTTACTTACTTTTTTCATGCTAAACACTCTACATGGCAACAAAACTGCAACTACTATAGAACCAGACATCATACTACGCCATATTAATTTTGCTCATTTTTTTAGCCTCACCCTTTAAAATTATGAAGTGAAAAAAATTATGAAAATAATGAAGTGTAGTTTTAAAGTGATCGAGATTTTTATCGTACATTTTCACCTACAAGAAACTGAATAACTCAGCTTGTAGTCCAACTATTCAACTCAGCTTTTAGTCTAACTATTCAACTTAGCATACAGAATTTGAGAGATGCAAAAATGTGTATTCGTTTTAGTAAAATAATTATAGTGGCAAAGTAGTCAAAGTATTCCATTTCTGCACAGTAATGTATTTGAATTTGGTCAATTAGTATTTTCAATCGACAAGTGTATCGTACTTCTTCGAACAGAGTACACTGCGAGCCCTTCATGCAAGCGACAAACACACTGAAGTTCACGGCCAGAAGGAATTCGGCGAACAGGTATGTCGTCAGAGCACCTGGTGAAGTCAGCTACCCCAATGCCTGCCATACAAATCGACGTAGCTGTATACGGTGATAGTATACAGAAAACTTACTCCTTGTCCACCTGTTGCTGGCAATGGCAGAAAATAATATTCATTGGCTGTATAGCTCTTTTGGGGGTATCAAAATGACTAGGTAAGTGCATACCCAGAAATAATGAATATTATTTTCTGTGATAAATAAACACTTAATTTCCTTATTAAGTCAACATCCCATTCCTCATGGGTAATTATGGCAGCCTATAATGCATTCATTGTTTCATTTCCTCTTGTGAAGATCAACAGCTAAGAATTCTAATTTAGCTGGCTTATTGCTTTTATAAGTCTTGCAATATTTCTTGCTGCACTATTCATAGCTATAATCTACAGCGTCTTAGCCTGCTAGCCTATATTGAAAATGGGTTTAGCCATCTTCTCAGTGCAATTAATTTGTAACTGAGGCTCTCATAGGGGTAAGTGGGGTTCGTGGGATAGGAGTACACTCTGACAAAAAGCGAGGAATCTTCGTCCATCACTTTTGCTGGTAGAAGGTTTTAGCAGTAACTCATCTATTATGCATGACATGTACGTTAATTCAGGGGCGTAACTAGAAATTTGGACTGAACCGAGGAGGTGCGCGCTTGCGCACGCGCGATTTTGGGAAATAACTAATTAATATTCATTAGATTTCGTCATTTTCTGCCTCGTAGCAGTGCGCCATTGCATGGTGAAATAGCATACGTGGCCTGGTGGAGTGGAGAGCAAGATAGAGACAGCTGTGTCAGGCAAGACAGCTGTACTAGGCAAGGTATACATGTATACGTTAATAAAATTTTGGTTGGGCAAAAGCGAGGCAAGTGCCTCCTCTGCCTCACGGTAGTTACGCTACTGGTTATAGACATTGCAAAGTAGAGGTGATTTTTAGTTACAGGATGAATCTAACACTATTTGGCATGTAATCAACACAAACATGTAATATTTAAGAAGCCTACAGCGTTGTTTCATACTGTGTCACGAGTTGAACAACTTTAAAACGTACAACAGCACTCTCTAAACATACATGTACAGTCATTTATTAAATCAATGCCAGGCTAAATTCATACTCCCGTTTGATCTCATTCACAGTAAACAATTCAAACTTATAATTACATTCATTTTGTCTTGTGACTGTGCAATGACTTTGTATATGAGAACGTATCTTAGCAACATGTACTCATAATGCAGGTGGGCAGAAATTATTGCTTTAAAATGATGTTCATGGGACCACCAACAACATATTGCCTCACACAAGTGTCAAAATGTAAATTTAGTGGTTCAAAAGAATCTTGAAAATATTATTTAAAAGGGAAGAGTTTATAACTCGGGTGCATCAGTTAAAAACTTCCTTATTTGTGCATAATGTACTATCAACAGTTCATTGCCAACCGTGAATATGCCCACTGGACTGTGTTGGGCATTTACAAATTCATACAGTAATAGCAGAACACTAGACTAGCTGTCACCTCTCTATTGCAGCCACATGCTCAAGTCCCGATCGACAACTGTACAAAATGTTTTACTATCGACCTGCCTTGTCTAATGCATAAAGTGAGCGTCCGTCAGTATCATGTCAAACCTTGAGCCGGCCAAACAGGAAACTACACCTCTTCATTAACTGATGGTATAAAACGACTAGACTCACAATCGCACACTCAGCAATCGACAAACAAGCGCCCAAAGTCACCAGACGACAGTGAAGCAAGCAGAATGCTAAAATTTAAGTTTTCTGTGCCATAGAATCCTGACAACTTGCTGTAAGCAGAAAGTGTGTAATCGTACAAGTAAAGAACTTTTACTTGACATGTACATGCCTAATCAGGCCTTGCCCCAAGAGAAAAATATTGTTTGTAAAAATTAATATTGACTGCAACGTTAAAGATATTCATTGTACTGTAATAGTATTCACAATTGCAGTAATGATAATCATTGCTGTTTATAGGGAAACTTGTTGCATATTTCTAGGTAATGAAATCTCATTATAATTTATAATATTTTCCAGGTTAGTCTCTGTGACCAGGAGTCTAATGTTCAATGGGGCTGTATAACCAACCTATATCTAAACTGTACTATCAAATAAGGTAGCATGGTTTGTATGGGAATAACGGTCTTGTACATGCCCATTGAGCGTTGTTATGTGCTCCTGATAGATGATAGATAAAGTCATGATTTCACTAGAGTCTAGTTCATGCCATAAAACAAGACGCTATGAGCTGTCAAAGTGCCCAAGAACACTGCTGTGGCACAAAATAATTGCAACAGCAGCAGTATTTCATTGAGATGGAACTGGAAGTTGCATGCTCCTTATTTGCATGCACTCAAGATGTAATCTATTGACTCAGTAAACAAATGCAAAATTTTGGGCAAGGAATTGTGGAACTAATTAATACTACATGTATGTGCGGGTAGTATACTGTCTCACATTACTCTCATGGTCTTTCCGGCGCTCCATTTTTTCTTCTTCTGTAGACTCAGGACTATTGTCAGTGTGATAGTGAAACAATAGCACATATTGCCGATTCTACTTACATAGTTGCAGGTTTTACATCATCTATCTCATTTCGATGCATTTTGGTAGTAGAATCTGTTAAAATAAAAAACAAAACTTGTAAAGAAAGACAAAAATTTTTGCTACTGACCTTTTCTATATTTTATAAATAAACAAACCACAATAACAAAGCAAATGGGTGCACAAACAATAAGAACAAACACGACGGCAGCAACGGTGATATTAATAATGTCTACTACAGTAATAGCTGATCCATTTGTAGGACTTGAAGCTATAAGCAAATTCAGACAAAATTAATCGTAAAGTAAAAAAATCTATTGCTTACCAATTGGAGTAATCATAGAAGACTGTATGATTGAATAAACGGATGTTCTCAGTTCTACATAAAGGAAATGAGTTACAATCATTTCTTGTACATGAGTATAAACTAACAAACAATCTTTAAAGCTAAAATGGCTCTACACATAATAATTCATTTTACGTACTTCATTTTTGTGATCTTTTGAGTTATAGAAAATGTGCGGCTGTTGAGCCTCTCACGTACTACACGTGAGTGTAAAATTACCTGTAGAGGTTAACAATGTAGATATTGTTGGTGATGGAGATGGTGTTGGAGGCATAGTCGAGCATGTACCATTCACCACTATAATGAGAAACAAATAAATGAGACTCTGATATTACAAACATAATATATTTTATCATAATGAATTTTCGAGGCTATAAATTCTTGCTAGTACTATAAAGTATACAGTGGAACCTGTTTATCCGGACACCTGCTTATAGTGGATACTAATCTGTGGTTCCATATTGCGTTTCCATTCACTTTGAACCTGTAAAATACGGCCGCCTACGTATTCCGGATTCTGAACGGTCGATGACGCACCATCGCATTACAAAATTTACCTAGTTTTACAGACAGTTGCAGGCTTTTTGAAGGAAAAGCTGTTGTGAGCATTCTGCATTACATTACAACCAAGGAAGTTCAATCTTTGTTGCAACATGCACTTCCTGATAGGGTAAGTAGTCTGAAGCCAAAGGAAACATAGATACCAGCAGCCCCCACTGGTTTTTGTCATAACATGTCTTGGCTTCTGTAAAAGCAGTGAATATAATTGTCTTGAAGGTCATCTACTACATGTAGTATATTTGGACACCTATAATTTTTATAATCAGGAAACTTTTGCCTGTTCCCAAGGTATAGACAGGTCCCACAATAATTATTATCTAGACATGATGCTTCTTACAATGACTTACTTATTGCTGCTTGAGAACTATCTCCACAGTCACTTGTAACAAATGCAATCACTTCACAAGAATCCACTCTAGAGGTTGGCAGCATTATTAATGCTTGTGAAACATTAGTCTCTAGCTCATTTTCAGAACAGTTTGAAGTCACAACAAACATTATGTTGGACAGACAACTATTAGAGTACTCCTAAAAATTTCATAGAACTTAATTATAATGGCTACACACTCTCACCATCAATGATACTCTGATATTGTTGCCATCAAAACATGGTGTGTCTTGAAAGCTGGGACCAGGAGGGTCTATAAAATTAATTTAAATACAATCCATGACATGTAAGTAGCTACATATGTCTATCCCTTACTTGTTGGGTTCACAGAAATTCGCATTGATTGCAATGAACTGCCTTCTCCTCTGCAGTTGTCTGCTCTAACAGAGAACAAGTAGCTTGTGTTACACTGTAGACCAGTGATAGTGGTGTTTGTGCCAGTCACGTTACATCGGTCAGCTGGACAAATGAAATCTGGTGGTTCAATTACATCCAAATAGTAACGCTCAATCTCAACACCCTGTCCGCCAGTGTTGAATGGAGGTCTCCACTGGAGAGTAACCTGATTGCCACTACCGTCACATGATGATGAAGAAACATTCAATAATGTTGGAGAACCTGGAGTAACTAAAAAAGAACACTAAAGTAGAAAGTAATGACCCAAACACAAAAGCATGTACATAGGTAATATGTTGAGTTCAAGTACACTTTTGTGATAGAATTTCCAGCTACATTACCTGGCACTACTATAGGAATGGTAACAGGATCATCTGGAGAAACACCACAGGTCAATATTGCTCCATTTAGTGCTGCCAAAGATGTTAAACTTTCGTTAAACGTTAAAGTCGAGTGTATACAAGATCCATTTATGTAGTGATTTTCCATAAGAGACACTCCAGCTACATTTAGTTGTGGAATAGCTGGTGGAACTCCAGTTATTACAGTAATAGCATTAGTCCACACAGAACTAGTCCAAATCACTGCATCTTGATCACGGCATGTGTAACTCAGTGAGCCTTGTGATATTACTTGACAGAGGTCATCTGAACTTGAACTGACAATAGCAGGTACTAAACACTGACCTGTATAAATAATACAAAATTCACATACCATACATATTGGAGCACTAAAATCATAACTATTAACTATCAAAATTACCCACAGCTGACTGCCTAGTATGCTTGTAGGTATGATCTATACTACAGGATAGCTGCGCAAGTTCGGAGAAATGCACAAGGAAGCAAGCAACTCCCTCGCATGCTGAAATTGTAGACCTGCCCAGTAAAAATAGTGGTCGGCACTGTTTGGCTTCTGATTACATAACTAAATTGCTACAACTTTAAACCACTGCACAGTGATTGAATGAAAAATAAGAGTCGTACTGTGTTATAGCTGTACTGAGTTTGCTGTGAGATGTCAAAGCATGTCCAGTGTGCAGTATGCATGCAATTCCACCGAGGCATACTGTAGTCGCATTGTCTGCCGATCATTCTGCCATGAGGCATACTGTAGTCGCGTTGTCCGTCGTTCATTCTGTTACACCACTTTTGCGGTGCACGCTGAAAGGTGAGCTCTGAAACTAACAACAAAAGTAGAACTCAATATAATCTCACTTTTGAACTACTGAAAGTTTAGTTCTCGAGTTATGGTATGATTTGCTCACACCGATGCCCGTTTCTGGCGATCTGGATTTCTATGAAGCCAACAATATTCACAGTTATCTGTTTCATATTGAGTGAGTTCGTTTGCACTACCTAACAGCATGACAGGCCATTAGAAAACAGCACTGGTGACTGCTTTCAGTATCAGGTTGTTGAGCTAGCTGAGACACTAGACACGCCCATGAGTTATTGCATAGCACATGGTCTTTATCTCTAATGAGTTAAGCTGAGCCGATTGAAGCTTCTGATTACCAATTCCATCATGTATATGAAAATTAATCTGTAACATGTCACATTTAACATCCACCGAGGCATAACCCGCACCAATGGTGCATTTTCTGTCTGTTACTTTAGTTTTGCAGCACTTATTGAAATTTAAGTTCTGAAACTAGCAATGCAAGTAGAACATGATATAATTTCGCGTTTAAAATGTGAAAGCTGAGTACGAAACTTAGTTTTTGAGTTATGGCTTGATTTGTTTATCTCAATGGCTGTTACTGACGATCTAGAATTCAAAACTTTCCACAGTAGGCTTCATAGCAACTTGATGGTTCGATATGTCTACTACAGGACAACTAGTAAGCCTAGTGAGATTGAAGAAACAGAGCGTCAGAGTTTTCTTGCTGACAATTTGCAGGCACGCCCATTGCTGATAACACCAGTAGTCAGCACCTTGCTGGATTCTGTTTACCGAATGGTTTCAGTGTATAAGATCTGTGCTGTTACTATCCACGGATTTTCACCATGCATGCATGATTCGCGCATATTGTTGGTTTTAGTGACATGCACACGCGTACGTGCATCTCCACCAAGGCATGGTGCTTCATGATTAATAGATACATGTGTAGTATTTTATAGTAGACCAGAGGTACACAAATACACGCCCACGTTGAAACTGTAAATGGTTGTACTTACTCTTGGACGACACCGCAATTGTAATGAGTACGAAAACCGCAACTACCACGCCGTTCACACTCATCGCTGACGACGACCCAGGCTAGCTTCTTTCAAGATCATCTCATGATATTCGAATCCATTCCTCCCACCCTTGCGACGTACGGTCACATGATGTGACCACTAGGTGTGACGTAGTACGTTACGCATTCGATCCGTTTACACATCCGTTGTAGAGTAAATTATCTATATTCGGTCAACATGTATATTCGTACGCTATTGCCAGCAAAACCAACGCAGCTAAGACGGTGTCTGCCACAGCAAACTATAGCCACTTGCATGTGTAGAAGACACAGCAAACCGCTAGCTCCAGCGTCCTTCCTGAAGGCGACAACAAACAATAATAGACACGTGTACGAATTTCCCTAAGATCGGTAGAATCTCTGTATTTTCGTTTCACCACTCGCTACGTCCAACGAAGTAGAGGAGCTGGCTAATTTAGTGCTGCTAGCATACACCCATCCTTGTGCTAAACGATGACCAGCAGAAGTAGCCGAACACTCTCCTTGAACACAAGAAAAACGCAACAACATCACCCCCGCTGACCCCTCAAAGATCGTCATCAACAATACAGTAAAGTATTGTGCTTATGGAGACGTATTATTATAATTTTTATTATGGCTCTCCATAAGCACAATACTTTACTGTATTGTTGATGACGATCTTTGAGGGGTCAGCGGGGGTGATGTTGTTGCGTTTTTCTTGTGTTCAAGGAGAGTGTTCGGCTACTTCTGCTGGTCATCGTTTAGCACAAGGATGGGTGTATGCTAGCAGCACTAAATTAGCCAGCTCTTCTACTTCGTTGGACGTAGCGAGTGGTGAAACGAAAATACAGAGATTCTACCGATCTTAGGGAAATTCGTACACGTGTCTATTATTGTTTGTTGTCGCCTTCAGGAAAGACGCTGGACAGTGGCGGATCCAGAGGGGATTCCAAGGGTTCAATGGAACCCCCTTTGCGCTCAATAATGATATTCACAAGCTATTATTAATTGCCATACCTTATGAGGAATTTAGTTTACACAATCATAACTAGGGGTTGTACCGCATTCACACGTGCAAGACTGGTAGCACTTAGCTAAAAATAACAAGTGAATAGGAATTAGATGCAGTGGCGGATCTAGCGCTAGCATATAGGGAGGGCACGAAATTTTTTTGCTAATTAATATGCATTTATTCATTAAAATCGATCTATTTTATTGTATTCATTGATGATGTACGAGTGCATTCGCGCGCTATAAGCATGATCGTCGATCGCTTGCACTTTTCAGGCGCTTAGATCGAGATACTCTGGCGTTATGCCTGTCTAGTAACGAGCCAGATGTGACTGTGTGACGCGTTAGATGTAAATAATAAAATGGCGGATGAGATTAAAGGGGGCCTTGCCCCCCCTGGCCCCCCCCTAGATCCGCCACTGATTAGATGCAATATAGGAACGCAAGAGATTTCCTGCTGTCATCAAGCACCGTTAACATTTGTCAGGGAAGCTCTTCTATTGACTTAATGTTAAGGTCAATTAAATTGCTACTGATTAACATTAATTTTAAATCTACATGTACACCTTATGTGGTGTGTTTTTCAATAATAATAATAATAATAAAAATAAAAATAGAAGGATTTTGACCGGAAGTGGGCGTGATTTTGAAAAAAAACGGGCGCGCAAGCGCGCCCAGGAACCTCCTTTCTCTAATCCTAGATCCGCCCCTGCTGGAGCTAGCGGTTTGCTGTGTCTTCTACACATGCAAGTGGCTGTAGTTTGCTGTGGCAGACACCGTCTTAGCTGCGTTGGTTTTGCTGGCAATAGCGTACGAATATACATGTTGACCGAATATAGATAATTTACTCTATCACTGACTCCCTTATTCTGCGTTATTATCTAAAAAAAATTAAGGTGGCGGTGTAAATATGTTCCCCCTGATTTTCTGTTCCCCCGAACAGATCCAGCTCTCCGAACAGATCCAGATCTGTTCCCGCTCCCCGAACAGATCCAGATCCAGAACAGATCCAGCTCCCCGAACAGATCCAGATCTGTTCCCGCTCCCCGAACAGATCCAGCCACGCCCTCGGAGATATGTACGTGTTCCCCCTGATGAACTACCAGTGATATCTGTTCCCCCTCACGCGGATATGTGTTTCCCACTCGCTCGCGCGCATATTCATGCGTGAGTACTAGGCTAGCTCATCGTAGACTTACTACACACAGGAGAGACTTCGATTGCATGGCGAATGACTGCTCTAAACAATAGTCTAATGGTCTAGAGCATTTTTAGCTTCAATGGTGGCTTTGTGATGCCCCCTGACAGTGTCTCACTTGCACTATGATTGATCTTGTGTACCTATTACCACTATTAACATGCAGAGCTATTTCGAGCAGTATAGATATCACTAATCAGGAAGATCTATGCTCTAATATAAGGTTGGTATGCTCTAATGAATATAAGAGTGCAATATTAAATTATTATCATTGCCGCTAGGCAATGATAAGTTGGGATGACTGCAATGATATACACATGTATATAATTATGATGATATGGGTCACCATAGTTGATTGATCATTGAAGATAGTAATGTCATGTAGTTTGTTATGCCGTACAAACTGCAGATAGCTCTTGTTTGTCATAAGCAGCTAGTGCTTCTTCCACAGAAACTCCAAACTTGCCCGGCACTGATGATCACGGTAATCATTGCCTATTAAAATAATATAGTAATAGTAAAGTTAATAGAGTTAATTTAACGACTATAGGTACTAGGCTATATGCAGGTGCCCTCGCATATGTGGACGATATACACACTGTAGTTCTTTTGGCACCTTCTGCCTCTGCCTTACGCACCCTTCTTGCTACTTGTCAATCACATGGTAGTTTTCTTGGTCTACAATTCAATCCTCTCATGACTTAGCTTATTAATTTCGTTTGGTGTACATGATTTTTAGTAACAATATTAATTCTAATTTCCTTTTCTGTGACTCGTCTCTCCAATTTCTCATACTGTCTTGCACTTGCTAAGTAAATCTTTGTGATGAAGATATACTGTTAAAATCTCGTTATTTATCCAGAGCCACACTGCCGGCCGAGAGAAACTGGGAAAATCCATGCTGCTCGACGGCGGCCACGGTGGTTTCTAGGCGCGCTAACGAAAAATCGCTCTGTTACAGCGTTTTTCGAACATATTGAGACAAAGCGGAAGTATGACGTTGGCCAATCAAATTCACTTCTCATCACGTGTATAGCTTCGACTAGTTATGTGTATTCCGCTTTTGCCTCGTTTATGCATCGAAAACCAACCGCTGTACTAGATTGCAACTGAGCGATTTTTTCAGTGATTTCTGTTAATATTCCATGGGAAGTCACATAGCAAAAAAAGATAATTGAAATGGTCTACCTTCCAGAGAGAGAAAAATATTCAACACCCACGCAACGTGCATTTTTCTAATACATGTAACTACTTTATAACTACGGCGATTTACATACTACAGTATGGGGAAATAATAATACATGAAGCGTCTGCGGCTGCTATCTCGAATGTCGAGCAATAGATCAACGCGCTTCAAGCGCAGCAGCATGCAGCAGCATCTTACCCACAGACGTGCAGAGCGAATTTCCGTAATACTATCTAGATTTTTAAACTGAATAATTTTTTCTGGTCTAGGTTTGCTGTTCTGCCGCCGCGCGAGTATCGAAAATCTAACAATCGCTCTGTACGGTTGTGCGCGGTGAATTTGTAAGCTGTAAATGAAGTTCTTTCCAGAGCAAGCAAGCGAGATAGCAGCCACAGACCGGTCTTTACTGGGCGAGCTCACTGCTCCACGTTAGCGAACACTTCGTGACTGAAACTTGCTATAATCGATGTTTATCGATAGACAAAACAAAATGCATACTAGAGCATGCCTGTACAAAATACCATTGCTGGAAAATAAAGCTACTTGCAAAGTTATGAATCTCATTAAATGCTGTAATACTTTAAAGTATGCTATTAAGTTTGATACTTTTATTAGTTTTATCATCCTTCATAGTTTTAATAATAAATATTTATGGCATTGTAATTATACTGACACATACAGTCATTGTTTTGTTCAAATTTTATCATTGTTATGTTCCTAATGAACAGATACAACCTCTACGTATGAGTCCACAGGGAATACTTCTTTATGATTATGGTACTTCAAACGATAACAGAAAACTGTCAAAATAATAATTATTGTTGTCAAAGTACCAATGATGGCGACAGATATCACCGATATAGTCCAGGTTACAATAGGATAAACACTGATCATGCTTGTTCCTGCAATTCAAAGAGACATGTATGCTTGCATCAAAATACAATAATTATGCACTGTAATTATGAAAGAGTGAAATCATTGCTGCTCATGCATTAAAATAAAATTGTGTTTATCACCTTGAATTGTAGTAGGTATGGTCGAATTTACAATTGATTCTACAAAATATACAATTTTCAGTTTTAGACATAAATATAACAACTCATACTGACCACAGAATAAGGGAGGAACATCAATCCTTAATGGGTGTGAGTAATTGCCCTCTCCAATGCAGTTTACAGCTCTCACAGTAATTGTGTAGCTGGTATTGTCCATGAGACCACTTATTGTAGTAGTGGCACTGGTCACTTGACACTCATCAGGAGAACATGTGAATTCTGGCTGTCCAGTCACATCTAAAGTGTAAAACTCTATCTCCTTCATAGACATCGGTGTGGACCACTGAAGAGTGACTGTATTTCCACTAACGCAAGTTGATGATAAGACTGCTAATGTAAATTTAGGAGAATCTGGGACACCTAATAATTATAATAACAATTTATATCAATAATGATTATGCAAATTGCAGCTATACATCAGAGTTAGTCTCACAACATTACCATTGCGAGACATTTAAGTATAATTTTGCTATATCTATATAATAACTACTGGTGATACTTACTTGGAATTGAGACATCGGCTTCAGAATAATTGTAAAATCCACAACTAAAGTCAATATACTTGAAATCATTCAGATTAGTGCCATAGAAAGTCAAGTTAGAAGTCAAACAGTTACTATTGTTTGTATGATATTCTGTTGCCTGGACTCCATTAACTATCAGTGCTGGAGATGTATGTTGTTCAAGTGAGTATGGCACTACATAATGCCCAATAAGAATAGAACCACTCCAAACAATCACATTTGATGAACTAGTACAAGTGACTAATAGTCCCCACATTGATTCCGTTGGCAGTTGACAGATACCCTCTGATATAATTTCTGGTGTTACAGGACACACAATCTGACCTGCATGCATAAAGAAAATCAGATTATCTGCAGAACATTACAATTAAGTTACAGAAATCAAGCATTTTATATAGTGTTACGTTGACTAGTCTTGCTCATTTAAAGTACAAACTTACAGGTTTTCTTACAAGAGGCATGTAAAACAGTGGTATGTGTTGAAAAGCTGACTTTTCAAGTAGCTATATTTCTACCCATGGATATTCGTATAGATAATAAAATTATAAAGCCATGACATCAAAGCATTCTTGGTTGGTATTATTTCCTGATTACTCTCAGTATTGTGAAATAAACCCCCTGCAGGCTACACCCTCGGGTTTATTGCACAATACCGTATGACTGTATAATTATTATGCATGACGATAATAATAAATTTTGCAAAATTAATTTCTACCAGCAAACATACTATCAGAACAATAATTCACACCGAGACTCGCAATATTAATAAAGCAGTCCATTTATTGGGTCTGTTTTGCATCAAATAAAAGAGGTACACATTAAAAATTTTGATCACATGCAGTACATTGATTATGCTGACAAGGAAATGTTTTGCAAGCACAAACTCGCATTGGCAGCAGGCGCACTTAGTCAACTCATGACATTGTACGTGGGCGTGTACGTGTACGCGTGTGAAAGTAAACAGTTTTACTAGACTTACTGCAAACAGCTACAGGCATCACCACAACAAACACAATGCCCAGTATCTTTTTCAACTCCATACTAGCTGCGCCGGCACCTAAATTTGATCTGTGCAGGCGTGTCAGCTATATTTGTGAAGCTGTATAGTGACCATGAATGTCATATGCCACCGTCAGTGCACGGTACGATAACTATATTCACGCGTAGATAGCTGCATCTAGCTATATACCACACGCATCTTCGAAGTCATGAATGACTTATGGTACAGCCCCTTAGTATTATTATTGCATGCATGAGTAAACCGTTAAAACTACTGGCCGGATTTATAGCTATTCGAGTTGTCGGTATAAACAAGATGGATTTGAAGGTATCATATTACGTCAGCATCATGCTCTGCGTTCTCATGGTAGTTTCAACCCATATTTGTACAAGTGAGTCCATATCTATTAGTATGTTGACATATAATTAGAACATGATACTTGTTAGCCGAACCTAAGAACAATTGTAGCTATAAATGTACCGGCCGCTTTATTATCTCCCAGTGTCGACTGCTGTGATGCATGTCACTCTTGGCGCTTTATAGCGACTGCCTGAGCCATTTTACTAAACGTCGAGAGACATTCCTTTTATTCGCACATCATGATTTGGCTAAAGGCGCACTCACAAGGATTATTCAAAGTGGATCATCGAACGCGCATTCAATCCAGTTTGTAGCGTTCACATAAATCCGCAATTTTCGGAGTCCGGATAGATTGAAGGTGGATTGGAAGCGAATTGCTACTTTAGCGCGTATGTGCACGCGGCTGTCGCGAGCCTAGGCGCTAGGCAGACTAATGAACCTTCGTAATAAACATTTGAAGCCGATCCTTGAACTTGAATGAGTTGAAGGAAGGGCATATAGCGTAGCTTTTGAACCACGCAATTCGCATCCAAGCTACATGTGAACTTGACGCTCGTGATGCGCATTGTATTCCTCGCTTCTACATGTAATTCGCATTGGCGGTTTCCGGGATTCAAAAGGTGACATAATTGACTCCACCTACTGCATACGTCATAGTGTGAAAGGTGTACATGTATGTCTATTTGCAAAAGAGGACTTTACCTATAGAAGTACTTTTTCGGCGCGCCCTCCCCACTAAAACGTACAGCATGGGGGGTTGAAAGGGGTTCCCCTGTTTGGCATAGAATATTGTCTAAACTTTCCTGTTTGCTCACCTGGACACCACCAGGTTTAAGTATCAATCACCAGGGCTAAATGAAGACCAAAATGAGCTAAAAATGATGAGGCCGCTGCCCGCAACACTTATCAGTTCCGAAGCGGGAGTGGCCAGATTGGACATGGTTGTAAACTTTGACATGCCAGGAGAAAACGGGGCTAGTTTGGAATAGGTAGTGTACTGCATTTGCAGAAAAATGCAAATAATTCGGTAACTAGGGGTTAAAGCGTGCCGAGTAAATATTTTTTGTTCCACTTTACAGGTCAGGAGTGCTCTTCAATAGAAGTCGATGTTTCCATGACAGAGAATTGCAGCAGTGATGCAACAGACATCTTGAGTGTGGATATTAGATGCAGATCGAACAGTGTATTCCTCATTTGGAATAGCGACCTTTTTCAACAGGAATTAGCGATAACTGCTGTATCATCAGATCACACATTTATGTTGAGAAAACCTGATCTTCAAGTTACAGACAACAATTCCTTTGAAGACTCTTGTTTACAGTCAACTTTGACCTTTAGTGGCCCAAACTTAAGATTAATTAACGACCATGTGATATCTTGCAGAGCAGACTACGAAGAAACCTTTCTTCTCATAACTCTTCCCAATTGTAAGCAATAATTTTAGTAGGATGTGATTTTTTCATCTGATTGTGGAGAGGCCTGCACCTCGGTTAACAGCCACCTCAATAGGTCTGGCAACCCTTTTATTGCAGTCATCAATGGAAAGCTTCCCGAATAACCTCCCAATTGATGCACATAACACAAAAGTTGTATGATAAACTTCTGCAGCTGAGAATTTTTGACCCAAGTTTATATTGAGGTTTACTGTATGTAGTCATGCATGGTGTAACATGCACATAAATTACCAGATTATGTTGTTTATTCCATGATGTACATTTTTACGAAACTTAAGGACACAAACAAGAAAATATATAAGATTTCTACTGAAACTGAAAGGCTGCTTTACTGGAAAGATGGTGTTGACTGAGAGACCATAATTATGTACAGCCTCTGATGTAGTCATTATCCATGCAGTCAATCGTGTTACCATTCTGTGTTATTTTCCTGTTGGTTTACTTTGTAGACCAGTGCAGATCTTTTTATTCCCACATCCTTTCGGTTTCGTTAGAAATCCTTTTAAATTATTTTTTCTTGTTTGTGTCTTTTTTCTTGTTATGCCTCAGTGTGCGGAGCCACGAGGCATACAGTAGTCGTGGTGTCATTCTGTCATTCATTCATTATGCCTCGGTGGCCGGAGCCACGAGGCATACTGTAATCGCGTTGTCTGTCGTTCTGTCTGTCTGTTACACCATTTTTGCGGCGCACGCAGAACGGTGAGCTCAATGCAGGTATAACTCGACATTATCTCGGTTGTGTATTAGCGAAAGTTCGATGCAAAGCTTTGTTCTAGAGTTATGGCGTGGTTTGCTCACCTAGATAGCTTTGCTGACGATCAGGACTTCTCAGAAAACAAAACTACAAAGAGTCACAGCAGACTGCCTAGTAGCTTGTAGGTTAAATTTATATTACATGATGGCAGCGCAGGTCCGTAGAAACTGCGCGAGGAAGCTACTTGTAACCAGAACCCGGCAGGCTACTGCCATTCAATGCATAGGCACGCCCAGTTAATTAAATAATAAAATAATAATTAAATTTTATTAATAATTACTTGGCTTCTGATAACTATAAGTTTGCTATATTGCTTCTGCTTGTGCTATATTCGAATGCTGGCAGCTGATTATGAATCCTACTCTATATAGCATTACATGCTCAAATTTTAACATCCACCGAGGCATAACCGGCACCAATGGTGCATTTTTCATTCTGTCAGTCTGTCGCAACAATTTCTCGTAGCTCGCTGAAAACTAATCGCTGAAACAAGCAACACGGGTAGAAATCGATACTTGCTCGGATTTGAATTTTCAGAAGTTTGATTTTAAAGCCGGCTTAGTGCGTAAGTTATCGTGTGAATTGCTCACGGCTGGTTTGGTTTTGTAGCGCACGCTGAAAGTTAAGCTCTGAAACTAGCAATGCAAGTAGAAAACGGTATTATCTCGCTTTCGAACATGTGAAAACTTTATACGAAGCTTAGTTCGCGAGTTATGGCGCTATTTGCATGTTCACCGTTGCTGGCGATCTGGACTTCTCTAACTGGAGGAAAACTTGCTGTCCACAGTTGACTGCCTAGAAGCTGATAGGTTAGAATTTACTACAGGATAGCAGCGCAGGTCCAGAGAAATTATGTAAGCAAGCTATGGAGCTATCTCGCTCGTGGTATGCGTGTAACTGCTGTGCTAAACACTGTAGACACGCCCAGTTGAATTGTGGTTAGCACTGATTGGCTTCTGATTGCATACTAAAGCACTGCATTGTGATTGCTGTACATAAACCCTGTATACATGCATCTGCAGTTGCTGTGTTTGTGGTGATGGTGGATAGTTGTGTTTGTGGATAATGTGTCATTCTACCGAGGCATCTGCACCTTAGGTGCTATTTTTTAGAAAGTTCCAGTTCAAGATCTGAACCTTTGTTTAGTAATTTGCTATTTTTGATCGCTTTACTTTATTGACTGTTGTAAATAGATAAGCTGGAGGTAGCTGTGCTTGGACGACGCAGTCCGATGAAGTAATTGACGGTTGTGCAAGGTATAGGAAGAGGATTCCGCATTTGTTGCAGGTCATATCGCACCAAGCCGCTGATGTAGGGAAACTTGGGACTTCAGTGTGTGTGTTCCCAGGGTATGACTCATATCTTGTGAGGTGTGGCTCACATGTGGGCGTGTTGGCGAAGCAGGCATGCATGGCTTACTACAAGCGCATGCAAGCCGCAACCCGTCTTGTTTCCTTACTTTTGCAAGCACTATCCCATTTTGTTCCTTTCCTTTTTCAAGCCTTGTTCCTTTACTTTGCAAGCATCTGCATCCATACACTTTTCACTTTTTTATTAAAACTTTTTTACTTTTGTTAATGCCTTTACTTTATGTGAACTTTTAAACTTGTAACTCATTATTATGGTGTACATAACCAACCACTAGCTTACCCACATTAAGCACCATGCATGCAAGCCCCGCCCACACTTATTTATACAGCGGTTACATTATTTGGTAAGCTCAGAATGGTGATCCAACAAGAGGCTCAAAATCCAATATGCGCTTTCCTTACGGCGATTTTTTAGTGTTTGATCACGTGCGTATTGCGCAATCACAACTAACACTTAGCTGACAACTGCATGGTCTTGATCTTGAAATCATTGAATATATATTGCTAAAAATTAACTTCAAAAGGCACCTGCCAGGAGAATTTTATGACTGTTCGTGGGTGTTTTGGTCTAGGCACTGCTTGTGTAAAGGCACTAGGCGCGCTGAAAAAAAAGAAGAAAGCGAAGATGACAAAATTCGATTTTCCCTGTTCCAGGTTCGTCACTTTATAACAATTCCTAGTAATCACATTGCTACTGTAAAGACAACGACACCAGAGAGCAGATCTAAGTGTCTTTGGTCATACAAATTCTCCAATAGGTGAAACATCAGCGTTTGTAGCTGCCATCTTGTTTTCCGTTCATCCCTTTTCAGTTCATTCTCTAAAAGGGACGCACTACTGTACATCCCTACTGCTGCTGTAATGTGGACCATCGCAAAACTTTTTACTAGTCTAGCTGCGGTTGAGAGAGAGTCTAAAAACGTTTCAATGAATATTAATAAAATAATTTTAGTCTTGCTATAATATTCAATGCCAGAGACTCAACGGTGTGGACAGAGAATAGACCTTTATATTTAACTTTTTTGCCTTGCCAAGCCCCATTATTGATGGTTAACCTTGTGTCCTAGGCTTGTCTAGCTTAAACCTAATTTCACTTCACATAATTCATTTATCACTGGTATTAGGGAGGCACGGTAGTGACTCCCTATACAGGGATGAACGAGAAAACAAGATGGCGGCTACATTCAATGTATTAGCGTTCAAACGCTGATATTTCGCCTGGTGTTGAAATTCATACATCTTTAGACACTTAGATCTGCTCTCTGGCGTTGCCTCATCTTACAGTAGCAAGGAGATTGCTCGAAATAGTTACTAAAGTGACGAACCTGGAAACGGTGAAAATCGAGTTTGTCATCTTCGTTTTCTTCTTTCTTTCTTCTTTCTTTCTTCTTTCTTTCTCTTCCTTCCTTCCTTCCTTCCTTCCTTCCTTCCTTCCTTCCTTTCTTTCTTTCTTTCTTTCTTTCTTGGCAAGAAATTAACTATCGAAATCAAAAGGATGTAGTGATGAAGAAATCTACCACTGGTTCACAATGTAAACCAACAAGGAACAAGCATAGAATGGTAACACGATTGACTTGCTAACAGACCATAGATCCCTACATCAGTGGCTGTACATAAGATCAATATTTTGTCACAAGCTGAATTCTATTCAAAGTGTCAGTCAACAGTAAATAGCTTAACTAGCTATAGTCTGGCCACAGCAGCCACTGATGTAGGGATCTATGGTCTGTTAGCAAGTCAATTGTGTTACCATTGTTCCTTGTTGGTTTACCGACATTGTGAACCAGTGGTAGATTTCTTCATCACTACATCCTTTTGATTTCGATAGAAATCTTTTTAATTTCTTGTAATATTGTGCATCAGTTCTTGATGAATGGTATTTCACTCTCTATTGTAATCAAAATTAAAAATTTCTATTGGTCTATTAAGAATAAGTGAACAAGTTTTTGCAAGACCCTCTCCCAGCCATCAGCCGGACCACACATCAGAATTGGCGGAATGGGTCTGCAGCTAGCTAGGCTAACTTTGACATAATAACAATACCCCACACGTGCAAAGCTGGCCATAATCGAATTACAAGCTTGCTTTGTCTGAATCTAATTGCCATTGTTCATAATCTGAATTAGTCATGAAATAAACTTTTGTGCAAAGGAGTTCCAAACAATCGAGGTTCTGTTATACATAGCTAATTAATTTTATTTTAAAAGTTAGCATCTAACAGATATTTTCTCCCAATTACACAGACATTGAGACGATTATTGAACTTGCAGCTTGTGGACATACTCTACAAAATTGTTCAAGCAGTCAGAACAGTGCAGTCAATGTGAATTTGACAGTCGATGGAAGATCCATGGATTATGAAGTATTTGCGCCAGTGAACTTCACCAAACCATCAGACAATTGCACCAAATTATGCAGCAGTGCTTGTGCTGTTCTTGATGTGACATGTAATAAAACTATTATGGTTTCAACATCACCAAAATTCTGCGAAGGTAAGTTATGGCTATAATTTTTTTTACTACGTACAATGTAGCAATTATCAATTTTCTCTAAATTAATACTAGAAACTTAATAATTTAATGACATTATAGTGGTAGTGGTACCTCAATTATTGCAGGACTTAAATTTCTAGGTGTCCAAATAATGTGTAAATCAAAAATTAAATGGTAGCCATTTAAAAGATGTCAATACACTGGTGAGGTGTAATAAACATGACAAGAGGATATTATTATAGTACCTTGCATGGCTGCAGAACAGTCAACTGTTACGATGAGCAAACAGCAGTGTGATAGCTAATTATAATCCATCATTAATTTTGTGTATGTAACAGTGTCCAGTGATTAAGTTTCTCCAATACCAAATGATTATTCGAAAACACGCTTCTCCAGCTGGTCCTGACAATTAATTAACCCTTTAACCCCTATTGTCGCCATTTGGCGACATACATACTTCAGACACCATAACTTTATGAAAAAGTGCTAAAATATCCCAAAATTGAGCCAAATTGAAGAATACAAATAACCGCAAAAAATTGACCGGTTTTCGGCGCGCCCCCTGCGCTAAACGTATTGGCTTCGGCATTTCTATGGCTTCAGTGCAAATTTCACAACATTTTAGGAAAAACAAAATGGCTGATAAGAAAATTAGGACATTTTATGGCTTCAGGGTGCTCGGAAACACATTTTCGTGCATTCTCTATGATCTGGACTACATTTTGCACTCACCAAAACCACTGCTAGTTGTGTGTACTTTTCAGTATCCAGCCCCAAAGCACTAACTTTGAGCAAAATTTGACGAGGTCGTTGCACTTTATCGGCTTCACTTTCGAAGTGGGAGGGGCATATCGACTGACTTGAGTGTGGGCAATTGCGGCTACTCACCGGCGTAAAAGGACGCAAATTTGAGACCAGTAGCACAAAAGACACACGAGATATTCACAAGAGAAGTGGTCAGCATTTACGAGGTTAAAATTTCAGCAAGATAATTTAGTAATTAAAGGGTTAACGGTCCAGACAACTGTGAGATGCACTATAGCCAGAAAAGGGTATTTCATATTTGGCAGATCAACAAAGTTATTTAGAGTTTGCTACCAAACTGCCTAACTATAAAATTCCGTAAATATTTTAAAAGCCAAGTATACATGTACTATAATTCCCACCATAATAACATTTTTGTAGTATCTCAAGCATTAAAGATATTGACGGAATTTTATATGTTGTACGCAGGAGAACTGAAGTACATCCTATCATCAGCTGACACTCAACAATTCGTCAATGTTGGAAATTCATTTTTTCTTGATCTTACTCTGGAAAATCCATCTGGAACACCCTACAACTTCAGTTGGACCAAAAATCAAGTGCATTACCTAAAGAACGTTACGGGCACATCAATTTATATCCCAATGACGAACCTGAATGATGCAGGTATATATAATGTAATAGCAACAAGCAATTCAAGTACTACTAGTGCCTCCTTTACCTTGATCATCCTATGTAAGTGAAGTTAATAATATTATAGCTATTGTCAAAATGTATGTATCATACAATCCATGGGTTATTGGTGATAATCTTCATATCATCTTGATAGATTAAGAAACTGATTATAATACTTCCATCAGGAGCGCAGAAGACTCCCACGCACTTGATTAAAAATTGCAACTGAACTACGTACAGTTACGTATTGAATGGAACCGGCCTTCTAGAAGGTAAGAAGCAGCTTTTCACTAACCTAGGGTGATCATGCTTGTCTGCTAGTTCGAGTAGATATTGTTAAAGCAAGAAACGAGTCGAATCCGTGATGGTGGACCGTCGTGCTGTTTTTCTACAGCTGGTAGACGAGCACGTGGAGATCGTCTGCGCGTCATTGTGGGTGTAGAAAGCTTCTACGAGCTGTTGCTTACCTCAAGGAGCCTCTCACTACCAAGTTCCATCTAATACGAAACTGTACGTACGCGTACCGTCAGCCATGCACAAGTCTATCTTTAGAAACACGGCAGTATCATGTGTGGAATTGCAATTTTTAATCAAGTGCGTGGGAGTGTCCCGCTCCTACTCTCTTACCACGCTCTCTCTTAATTATGCGCTCCTGCTTCCATGCACATTGAGTGAAATATCTATTAGTTTTATGTTCAATAGCAAAATGCTATAGCTAATATCTATCATTTTAGGTGCACCAGAATTTGAAGACAGCACACCCACATTAAATGTCACTGAAGGAGAAAATTTCACCATCGCATGTAACACTACTAACTTCTGTCCTCTACCTACAAATATCACTTTGGAGGTCTCTACGGAAAATTCTTTTGAAACAATGTTCTTTGATTTAGGACAAAATGTACAACAATTTCCATTTGCTACGCTAAATTCTTCAGGAAATTACACTTGTGTTGCTTCAAATGAATATAATACAACCACTTTCGTGCATCAAGTTCAAGTCATTAACAGCTCAATTCCTGATGAACATGGTAAGCTATAATTATAATAGCTAATTTTGTATAAAGATTCTGGTAGTGAAGATGCATAAGAATTGATACTTAATTTGTTTCCTGCTATAATTATTGCAGTGAATCCCAGTCATTGCTACAATAGGTGAAATAGCAGAATGCACCTAGTTACTATGATATTCATAACTATAGCTATAAAATTTCCCAGTTGACCAAAAGATCAAAGGGTTAGCTGGCAACCAGAATCTGGGTAAAAATAAGCCAGAGTCCCACCCAGCAGGGCTGATTGACGGTGAAATACTGCTGTAGAGATCAGTATCAATTTTAAGCTACCATATCTTCTTTCTTAATTTACACTGAGCAGTACAATACAGTGAGGTAATCCCAATAGCTAAAGAAATTAAAAAGATTTCTATCGAAATCAAAAGGATGTAGTGATGAAGAAATCTACCACTGGTTCACAATGTAAACCAACAAGGAACAAGCATAGAATGGTAACACGATTGACTTGCTAACAGACCATAGATCCCTACATCAGTGGCTGCTGTGGCCAGACTATAGCTAGTTAAGCTATTTACTGTTGACTGACACTTTGAATAGAATTCAGCTTGTGACAAAATATTGATCTTATGTACAGCCACTGATGTAGGGATCTATGGTCTGTTAGCAAGTCAATCGTGTTACCATTCTATGCTTGTTCCTTGTTGGTTTACATTGTGAACCAGTGGTAGATTTCTTCATCACTACGTCCTTTTGATTTCGATAGAAATCTTTTTAATTTCTTGTTTGTGTCCTTTTTTCTTTTTAGTGAAGTGCAGTTCAATATCATGCATGTACGGAGAAGTCTTTGTTTCCACAATTAGTTTAGTATTCCTGTTGTTGATGGCTTTTCTTAAACTTGTAGCTAAAATTGTTAAGCTGTAGTCTGCCTAGTCGCCTACGCATGCATACGAGCCCCACCCACACTTGTTTGTAGACCTATACGGTTTTATCGGAGGGAGGGAGGGAGGGAGGGAGGGAGGGAGGGAGGGAGGGAGGGAGGGAGGGAGGGAGGGAGGGAGGGAGGGAGGGAGGGAGGGAGGAGATGGAGGGAGGGAGGGAGGAGATGGAGGGATCGGGAGGGCGAGAAGGAGGGGAGGAAAGGAGGGAGGGAAGGAGATCTTGCTGTAGTTGATACAGTACCGTTCACGAGTAAGTGGACCAACACCCGCGGGAGACTCGCAGGCAACCCGGGGGTAATTTTGTCTTGCCCGCGGAACCGTGTATCATTAACCGCAGGTAGATGCGAATACAGAGTGCATCACGCGCTGGTGCGGATGTAGCCTGCTGCGCGGG
>OZ024788.1:3116886-3175844 GCA_964017065.1 Haliclona indistincta | reverse complement strand
ACTTGGAGCGAGTCGCAATTTATTTCAGAGCTAACAGAGTAGAGGAAAGAAACCAAGTGGACGTTTTCCTTAGCCTATTGAGCAGCAAGACGTACTCACTGCTACGGGACCTTGAAGCTCACCGAAGCCAGGTGACAGGACGTTCGCCCGAGCTGTTGTCCGACACTTTGACAAAGCACTTCCAACCTAAGAGAAAGGTGATATCCGAACGTTTTAGGTTCCACAAGAGAACACAAGCAGTAGGAGAAAGCGTGATTGACTTCGTCACTTGCTGAACTTCGCAATTTGTCTAAGTTTTGCAAGTTTGAGGCTCACCTGGATCAAGCCCTCCGCGACCAGTTCGTGAGTGGTCTCCGCAACGGAAATATCCAAAAGCATTTGCTCACCGAGCCAGACGATCTAGCGTTTGCTCGGGCGGTGGAACTTGCGGAAGGTAGGGTCCGCAATGAAAAAATCGACTGTCACAAATTCAGCGGGATGGCGACTCACTGTGTAGAGTTGCTTGGTACGGACATAGTAGGGATATACAGAGAAGCGCCAAGTCTTTCCTTTTTGCAGGAAAAAATAAAACGCTAAAAATTAGGGATGGAGCCTACGAAGTACTTATAAACTATTTTATTTTCGAGTTACATACGATGCACGTGATACAGATTTGTTGTCGAGAATGCACAGCATCGTGCTGTCATGATTTCAACACTCTTCGAGGTCGCAACAGCTCCTCTGCATCGTTTTCAAGGCGTAATTTGGAAGTGGGCGGGGTCTCCGCAACGCCACAATAATAGTTCTTGGTCTCTAGCGCTCTTGTACATCGTCCAATAGCAACCCTCATGCACTTTCTGTCCAATTAGGGTAGCAATGTAATTGCACACCAAGTTTCATCAAGTTCATTTGCTTCCTTCCACCAAATCCAAAATTTTGAAGTATTTCTTGGATTTGGTGGAAGGAAGCAAATGAACTTGATTAAACTTGGTGTGCAATTACATTGCTACCCTACTTGGACAGAAAGTGCATGAGGCTTGCTATTGGACGATGTACAAGAGCGCTAGAGTCCAAGAACTATTATTGTGGCGTCGCGGAGACCCCGCCCACTTCCAAATTACGCCTTGAAAACGATGCAGAGGAGCTGTTGCGACCTCGAAGAGTGTTGAAATCATGACAGCACGATGCTGTGCATTCTTGACAACAAATCTGTATCGCGTGCATCGAATGTAACTCGAATATAAAATAGTTTATAAGCAATTCGTAGGCTCCACCCCTAATTTTTTAGCGTTTTATTTTTTCCTGCAAAAAGGAAAGACTTGGCGCTTCTCTGTATATCCCTACTATGTCCGTACCAAGCAACTCTGGGTGTCTGCTCTGGGGTATTCGTGTTGTTATTCCAAAACACCTCCAGCGTGTTGTGTTACAAGAGCTTCATCTTAGTCATCCAGGAGTCTCCAGAATGAAATCGATTGCTCGGAGCTATTTTTGGTGGCCTGGTCTAGACAAGGAGATTGAGAACCTTGTTTCTGCCTGTACTGCCTGTCAAGCTGTTAGACAAGCTCCAGCTTCTGCACCACTCCATCCCTGGATTTGGCCCACAAAACCTTGGCAAAGACTTCACGTCGACTTCGCTGGTCCATTCAAAGGGAAATCGTATCTCCTTCTTGTCGACGCTCACTCTAAGTGGCCGGAGATTCATGAGATGTCTACTACAACTGCCTCAAGAACCATCATTATGTTGAGACAATTGTTTTCTCGCTATGGTCTACCTGAACAACTAGTGAGTGACAACGGTCCTCAATTCACCTCTGATGAGTTTGCTGATTTTATGAAGTGCAATGGTGTTAAGCATATTCGTTGCTCTCCATACCATCCCTCATCCAATGGTGCTGTCGAAAGACTCGTTCGTACTTTCAAACAATCCATGAAAGCCAGTAGTAATGATCATCTGTCTTCTCAACAACGTCTTCAGAACTTCCTGTTGACATATCGATCTACACCCCATTCAACTACTGGTGAGACTCCTTCCACTTTGTTCCTTGGTCGCAGACTCCGGACCAGACTGGACCTATTGGTACCATCTCTTGAAGAGAGGGTAGCGGGTAAACAAGCCAATCAGAAGAGTCAGCACGATGTTCACTCCAAGCTGAGACAGTTTGAACCGGGACAGCATGTCATGGTCAGAGATAAGAGACCTACTGCCCCAACAGCTTGGATTCCAGGGGTCATTGTTCAGCAAAAAGGCCCACTGACATATGTAGTCAAAGTACTAGATGGACTACTGTGGAAACGACATGTTGACCATCTTCGTTTGTCGTCACCACCTGATGGGCAGGAAGATTCAGGTCCATATCCTAAAGCACCCATTGTGCCACCTGCTCCGCCACCTGCTGATTCTTCTCCTTCACCCCGGTCACCTAAGATTTCACCGCCCCCACGAACTCCTCCGAAATCGCCATCGTCGACACCACCACCAAGTCGTTACCCGAGGAGGATTCGTAAGGAACCTGATCGTTTCTCTGACACTTACATGCATTTATGATTTTTGATTTGTATTTTTCTTTGAATTAGTGTCAGTGACTGAACAGTTCAATCTTTTCTTTTTTTTTAAGAGAGAGGTGATGTAGTAATGTTTGTTATTTCTTGTCTTGTTGTAGTCAGTCAGTCTGTCACCTCTTGTATTTTTGTCATGTAGTGTTGTAGTCATTGTTCCTCTCTCTGTTTAAATACTGTGTGTCGTGATTTGATATTAGAATTTTGATCCCAGCTAATTCAGTCCTCTGAGTTCTGAGTCACGTTACTACACCAAGGGCCGAAGGCCCGGGTTAGGACACCCTCCAGACGATCCTTAGGCTTACCAAGGGCCGAAGGCCCGGGTTAGGACACCCTCCCGACTTTGCACAGTTAGGAGAAGGTTTTTAGGGTTTAGGGTTTAGGATTTAGTTGTTAGGCTAATTGCAACCATGGAAAGGTCGATCCCGTTGCCGGGATCGACCCATTTGCTATTAAAATCCCGTTGCCGGGACTGCAACCATGGAAAGGTCGATCCCGTTGCCGGGACCGGAGCCACAGCGTACACTTTACCTCTGTGTGTTGTTGCAGGGCCCGGACTAGCCTCGCCTCCAGGTCACTCCCCCAAAGCAGCGCTGAGAGATGGCCTGGTACAGACTGTCTGCGCATGCTCCAAAATTACACCAAAACTGGTGTAATTAGTAAAACACCGTGAACGTTCCGTGAATTTGTTCGCGCACGTTTAGATATACGTCCGTTCCATTTTACATCAACAATGACTAGAGCTACCGTTACTGCTATCGATACCTTCAACGACGCTGTAAAATATGCTCTTGGGAGAGTTGGCAAAGCTGGAATGGTGCTGCTCGTACGCGATATTACAGCAACGCAGGCTGTCATGTGGTATTAGTAACAAAGGAAGGCAAGCATAATGCAGATGATAAAGCAAAGAGTGAAAAAATAAGTGACAAACAAAGTGTAGATAGATAATTGTTCACAATCTGGCCTCCACTGAAGCGAGTTCAAAAAAAGGTGGAAGTTCACCACGACCGGGACTCCCTCTTGAGGACCTGGTCCCCCGAATACATTTCTTGGATTTGGTGGAAGGAAGCAAATGAACTTGATTAAACTTGGTGTGCAATTACATTGCTACCCTACTTGGACAGAAAGTGCATGAGGCTTGCTATTGGACGATGTACAAGAGCGCTAGAGTCCAAGAACTATTATTGTGGCGTCGCGGAGACCCCGCCCACTTCCAAATTACGCCTTGAAAACGATGCAGAGGAGCTGTTGCGACCTCGAAGAGTGTTGAAATCATGACAGCACGATGCTGTGCATTCTTGACAACAAATCTGTATCGCGTGCATCGAATGTAACTCGAATATAAAATAGTTTATAAGCAATTCGTAGGCTCCACCCCTAATTTTTTAGCGTTTTATTTTTTCCTGCAAAAAGGAAAGACTTGGCGCTTCTCTGTATATCCCTACTATGTCCGTACCAAGCAACTCTGGGTGTCTGCTCTGGGGTATTCGTGTTGTTATTCCAAAACACCTCCAGCGTGTTGTGTTACAAGAGCTTCATCTTAGTCATCCAGGAGTCTCCAGAATGAAATCGATTGCTCGGAGCTATTTTTGGTGGCCTGGTCTAGACAAGGAGATTGAGAACCTTGTTTCTGCCTGTACTGCCTGTCAAGCTGTTAGACAAGCTCCAGCTTCTGCACCACTCCATCCCTGGATTTGGCCCACAAAACCTTGGCAAAGACTTCACGTCGACTTCGCTGGTCCATTCAAAGGGAAATCGTATCTCCTTCTTGTCGACGCTCACTCTAAGTGGCCGGAGATTCATGAGATGTCTACTACAACTGCCTCAAGAACCATCATTATGTTGAGACAATTGTTTTCTCGCTATGGTCTACCTGAACAACTAGTGAGTGACAACGGTCCTCAATTCACCTCTGATGAGTTTGCTGATTTTATGAAGTGCAATGGTGTTAAGCATATTCGTTGCTCTCCATACCATCCCTCATCCAATGGTGCTGTCGAAAGACTCGTTCGTACTTTCAAACAATCCATGAAAGCCAGTAGTAATGATCATCTGTCTTCTCAACAACGTCTTCAGAACTTCCTGTTGACATATCGATCTACACCCCATTCAACTACTGGTGAGACTCCTTCCACTTTGTTCCTTGGTCGCAGACTCCGGACCAGACTGGACCTATTGGTACCATCTCTTGAAGAGAGGGTAGCGGGTAAACAAGCCAATCAGAAGAGTCAGCACGATGTTCACTCCAAGCTGAGACAGTTTGAACCGGGACAGCATGTCATGGTCAGAGATAAGAGACCTACTGCCCCAACAGCTTGGATTCCAGGGGTCATTGTTCAGCAAAAAGGCCCACTGACATATGTAGTCAAAGTACTAGATGGACTACTGTGGAAACGACATGTTGACCATCTTCGTTTGTCGTCACCACCTGATGGGCAGGAAGATTCAGGTCCATATCCTAAAGCACCCATTGTGCCACCTGCTCCGCCACCTGCTGATTCTTCTCCTTCACCCCGGTCACCTAAGATTTCACCGCCCCCACGAACTCCTCCGAAATCGCCATCGTCGACACCACCACCAAGTCGTTACCCGAGGAGGATTCGTAAGGAACCTGATCGTTTCTCTGACACTTACATGCATTTATGATTTTTGATTTGTATTTTTCTTTGAATTAGTGTCAGTGACTGAACAGTTCAATCTTTTCTTTTTTTTTAAGAGAGAGGTGATGTAGTAATGTTTGTTATTTCTTGTCTTGTTGTAGTCAGTCAGTCTGTCACCTCTTGTATTTTTGTCATGTAGTGTTGTAGTCATTGTTCCTCTCTCTGTTTAAATACTGTGTGTCGTGATTTGATATTAGAATTTTGATCCCAGCTAATTCAGTCCTCTGAGTTCTGAGTCACGTTACTACACCAAGGGCCGAAGGCCCGGGTTAGGACACCCTCCAGACGATCCTTAGGCTTACCAAGGGCCGAAGGCCCGGGTTAGGACACCCTCCCGACTTTGCACAGTTAGGAGAAGGTTTTTAGGGTTTAGGGTTTAGGATTTAGTTGTTAGGCTAATTGCAACCATGGAAAGGTCGATCCCGTTGCCGGGATCGACCCATTTGCTATTAAAATCCCGTTGCCGGGACTGCAACCATGGAAAGGTCGATCCCGTTGCCGGGACCGGAGCCACAGCGTACACTTTACCTCTGTGTGTTGTTGCAGGGCCCGGACTAGCCTCGCCTCCAGGTCACTCCCCCAAAGCAGCGCTGAGAGATGGCCTGGTACAGACTGTCTGCGCATGCTCCAAAATTACACCAAAACTGGTGTAATTAGTAAAACACCGTGAACGTTCCGTGAATTTGTTCGCGCACGTTTAGATATACGTCCGTTCCATTTTACATCAACAATGACTAGAGCTACCGTTACTGCTATCGATACCTTCAACGACGCTGTAAAATATGCTCTTGGGAGAGTTGGCAAAGCTGGAATGGTGCTGCTCGTACGCGATATTACAGCAACGCAGGCTGTCATGTGGTATTAGTAACAAAGGAAGGCAAGCATAATGCAGATGATAAAGCAAAGAGTGAAAAAATAAGTGACAAACAAAGTGTAGATAGATAATTGTTCACAATCTGGCCTCCACTGAAGCGAGTTCAAAAAAAGGTGGAAGTTCACCACGACCGGGACTCCCTCTTGAGGACCTGGTCCCCCGAATACATTTCTTGGATTTGGTGGAAGGAAGCAAATGAACTTGATTAAACTTGGTGTGCAATTACATTGCTACCCTACTTGGACAGAAAGTGCATGAGGCTTGCTATTGGACGATGTACAAGAGCGCTAGAGTCCAAGAACTATTATTGTGGCGTCGCGGAGACCCCGCCCACTTCCAAATTACGCCTTGAAAACGATGCAGAGGAGCTGTTGCGACCTCGAAGAGTGTTGAAATCATGACAGCACGATGCTGTGCATTCTTGACAACAAATCTGTATCGCGTGCATCGAATGTAACTCGAATATAAAATAGTTTATAAGCAATTCGTAGGCTCCACCCCTAATTTTTTAGCGTTTTATTTTTTCCTGCAAAAAGGAAAGACTTGGCGCTTCTCTGTATATCCCTACTATGTCCGTACCAAGCAACTCTGGGTGTCTGCTCTGGGGTATTCGTGTTGTTATTCCAAAACACCTCCAGCGTGTTGTGTTACAAGAGCTTCATCTTAGTCATCCAGGAGTCTCCAGAATGAAATCGATTGCTCGGAGCTATTTTTGGTGGCCTGGTCTAGACAAGGAGATTGAGAACCTTGTTTCTGCCTGTACTGCCTGTCAAGCTGTTAGACAAGCTCCAGCTTCTGCACCACTCCATCCCTGGATTTGGCCCACAAAACCTTGGCAAAGACTTCACGTCGACTTCGCTGGTCCATTCAAAGGGAAATCGTATCTCCTTCTTGTCGACGCTCACTCTAAGTGGCCGGAGATTCATGAGATGTCTACTACAACTGCCTCAAGAACCATCATTATGTTGAGACAATTGTTTTCTCGCTATGGTCTACCTGAACAACTAGTGAGTGACAACGGTCCTCAATTCACCTCTGATGAGTTTGCTGATTTTATGAAGTGCAATGGTGTTAAGCATATTCGTTGCTCTCCATACCATCCCTCATCCAATGGTGCTGTCGAAAGACTCGTTCGTACTTTCAAACAATCCATGAAAGCCAGTAGTAATGATCATCTGTCTTCTCAACAACGTCTTCAGAACTTCCTGTTGACATATCGATCTACACCCCATTCAACTACTGGTGAGACTCCTTCCACTTTGTTCCTTGGTCGCAGACTCCGGACCAGACTGGACCTATTGGTACCATCTCTTGAAGAGAGGGTAGCGGGTAAACAAGCCAATCAGAAGAGTCAGCACGATGTTCACTCCAAGCTGAGACAGTTTGAACCGGGACAGCATGTCATGGTCAGAGATAAGAGACCTACTGCCCCAACAGCTTGGATTCCAGGGGTCATTGTTCAGCAAAAAGGCCCACTGACATATGTAGTCAAAGTACTAGATGGACTACTGTGGAAACGACATGTTGACCATCTTCGTTTGTCGTCACCACCTGATGGGCAGGAAGATTCAGGTCCATATCCTAAAGCACCCATTGTGCCACCTGCTCCGCCACCTGCTGATTCTTCTCCTTCACCCCGGTCACCTAAGATTTCACCGCCCCCACGAACTCCTCCGAAATCGCCATCGTCGACACCACCACCAAGTCGTTACCCGAGGAGGATTCGTAAGGAACCTGATCGTTTCTCTGACACTTACATGCATTTATGATTTTTGATTTGTATTTTTCTTTGAATTAGTGTCAGTGACTGAACAGTTCAATCTTTTCTTTTTTTTTAAGAGAGAGGTGATGTAGTAATGTTTGTTATTTCTTGTCTTGTTGTAGTCAGTCAGTCTGTCACCTCTTGTATTTTTGTCATGTAGTGTTGTAGTCATTGTTCCTCTCTCTGTTTAAATACTGTGTGTCGTGATTTGATATTAGAATTTTGATCCCAGCTAATTCAGTCCTCTGAGTTCTGAGTCACGTTACTACACCAAGGGCCGAAGGCCCGGGTTAGGACACCCTCCAGACGATCCTTAGGCTTACCAAGGGCCGAAGGCCCGGGTTAGGACACCCTCCCGACTTTGCACAGTTAGGAGAAGGTTTTTAGGGTTTAGGGTTTAGGATTTAGTTGTTAGGCTAATTGCAACCATGGAAAGGTCGATCCCGTTGCCGGGATCGACCCATTTGCTATTAAAATCCCGTTGCCGGGACTGCAACCATGGAAAGGTCGATCCCGTTGCCGGGACCGGAGCCACAGCGTACACTTTACCTCTGTGTGTTGTTGCAGGGCCCGGACTAGCCTCGCCTCCAGGTCACTCCCCCAAAGCAGCGCTGAGAGATGGCCTGGTACAGACTGTCTGCGCATGCTCCAAAATTACACCAAAACTGGTGTAATTAGTAAAACACCGTGAACGTTCCGTGAATTTGTTCGCGCACGTTTAGATATACGTCCGTTCCATTTTACATCAACAATGACTAGAGCTACTGTTACTGCTATCGATACCTTCAACGACGCTGTAAAATATGCTCTTGGGAGAGTTGGCAAAGCTGGAATGGTGCTGCTCGTACGCGATATTACAGCAACGCAGGCTGTCATGTGGTATTAGTAACAAAGGAAGGCAAGCATAATGCAGATGATAAAGCAAAGAGTGAAAAAATAAGTGACAAACAAAGTGTAGATAGATAATTGTTCACAATCTGGCCTCCACTGAAGCGAGTTCAAAAAAAGGTGGAAGTTCACCACGACCGGGACTCCCTCTTGAGGACCTGGTCCCCCGAATACATTGGATTGCTGAGCGAAGCAGGGAGAAAGACAGACGAGTCCTCAGCCAGGCGAGAGTGGTAGAATAAGGTGATCCGGATTTCTCCGCAATCATGCTAGCCAGCCGCTTGTAAAATATCTTGGCAGCATTACCCATTCCACCGCTGGCAGAAAACACCAGGGGAGTGAAAGAGCCATGCTCCACCTGGACCACCTCACGAACTCTCTGCTCATAAGCGCGTTTCTTCATTTTTTCATGCTTCCTGTAGCAGGCTGACATAGGTTGGTTATTAGAAGGAGCTTGAGGATTGAAAATTCGAACGTCACAGAACACTCGCTCACGCTGATCCCCCCAGAAGCCGTCAGCAGCTATGGCCAATCTTGCAGCATCATCTCTAATTGCTGACGCACCTGTGAGAACTTCCCCGGACAAGGGTTGCAAGGCTGGTTCCACGTTAACATTGTGACACACCTCAGAGAGAACATTAGCAGTGAGGTCCCTGATCTCATTATGCCTCAGGATAGTGAAACCTCCCTTTGGACAGGACAGTTCATGTTCAACGGAGAACAAGGCACCACACGCACAGTGAGAGGGAATGTTACTGAGCGGCCATCCATATCTTAGGGCAAGCGCATCATGAAGGGCTCGTTTGTGAAGGGAGAACTTGTATTCATTGAGGGGCAGGGTGGACAACCAACTTGAGGCACCACTTTCCTGGGCAAGAATAATGGCTTTTTGAAGCTGAGGGGGTGCAAGAGATTGAATTGAATCAGCAAGGTTCCTTTCACAATGCTTACGTTGGAGACTAGCTTCCTTTTTGGCGGAAAGTTGTGCTTCAGTGCACTCAGGGGGATAGCAGAAACATTGGGCTTGAATGAGGTTGACCAGTGGGGCAGTGATTCTAACAGAGGAGGAGAAAGCGGCAGTAGATTGACAAGAAGGGTTCGGCAGACCAATTCCCCCAAGTCGTGGAGGAAGACCCAGGAGATCGCGGACTAGATCATTCGGTGGAGGCTGGTTACAGACAGCTGGAATAAGTCTGGACCGGATGAGTTCTTCAAGTGGAAAGAGGAGATGGTCAATGTTTGGGGTTGTCCTGCAAAGATAGGTAAACTTGTGAATCATGCCATGAGTGAAGCCAGCGAGAGCGGCATGGGGTTGGGATAGGGCAATGTCACTTAGGACACTGATCTCCTCAATCCAGCTGTTGATTTTCTTGGAGACAAATGAATGCACATAGTCAGAACTTCCTATAGGAGCTCCAAGATAGGGACGACCCTCAGTAGTAATGTTCACCCCAGTGTCGCGGAAGAGAGACTCTGCCTTTTCCAGGTGTTCAGCTTTAGTGAGGAGCCAAGTTTTAGATGGATTAGGAAAGTATCCAGATAGAGGACCATATTCTTTTAGGCTCGTCCACCAGAGCGAAATAGACTCGAGAGAACCAACAGCGGAAGAGTCATCGGCATACCACACCTGTTTTGCAACAGAAGTAGAATTGAGGTGAATAATAAGAGGAAGGGTAGCCATAGCGTACATTGGCATCGCTAAGGGATCCCCCTGAGTAGTGCCCTCAGCTGAAAGAAGAGCTTCTCTACCGATGAAGAGTTCAGTGGAATTTCTGTAGACATTGATGAGAATAGTAGCCAAAGGAGGACAAACAAACCTGATATTACGCAAAGCACATTGTCTGTTCAGAGAGTTAAAAGCATTGCAAGCATCGACGAGGAGTACTGCCTCGCAGTCTTCAGCAGAAAAGGCTTCTCTCATAAAGTGAATAGCAGCTTCAACACCTGCTATCTGCCCAGCACAAAGCTGCATACTACCAGCAGCATCCTGGATATCATCTCTAAGGACAAACAAAAAAACTTTGGAAATTATCCTTCTGGCTGCTTCACAAATGCCTATGGGACGGACCCCAGGACATTTATCTAAAGCAATTAGCCTACATGCTAGAAAAGGTGACAACGCATTGGGGTCTACAAAGGAAGTACAGAGTCTTCGTGCAACCAAGGCGAGAGAAGTGCACAACTCACGAGAGGCAGAGTGAATTGCACAGTCCTACTCCAAGTATCGACCAACCTACCCGCAGCAGGTATGGGAAAAGATATTTGCTTTCACACTCGCTGACGAAACGACTCGTGAACGCCTCTGACATGGCGCGGACGCGTAGCGCGGGTGGCGGTGGCAGAAGGAGTCGTGGCGGAGGGACTGCGGCCTTGGTGGCTGTGTCTCGGAGGAGTGCACGCCTAGCTGGTGGTAACAAGGAGGTCCATGGTACTCATGAAGAAAGTGCCTCCTCCAGGTCACCCGCGCCCAGTCTTGCTCGGAGTCGGTCTCCTAGCTGTCAGGGCTCGCCTCAAAGCCAGCGGTCTACTACTTCTCTCTCTTGTCCTTCTAAGTCACCGCAACGTGTATCACCGTGTCTATCTGAGTCTAACTCGTTGCCTCGGAAACCTCACATGAGACGTCCTCCTTTTCTTCTTCCTACTCCTACTCCTCTTGCTGGGAAAGTGGAAAAACCGGATACAACAGGACACGAACGCGAACTCGGAAACGAACTCAAACGTGATCACGTGCTCAATGTAACAGGAAACCACGCCCATAATTACTATACTACTAAACCCAAGACCCTAAAACCTTCGCCTAACGGCGCCCAGTATGGGGATCAACCTAAATATTCGCCACCTCACGATCCTTAGTGTTAGAAAGCCGGGAACGACGATCCTTAGTGTTAAAACGCCGGGAACGACGATCATTAGTGTTGAGGGTGGAAATTCCAAACATCAGGATTACGAATATTTTGGTTTCTACTGTTAGTTGAAGGCTTGGTCAGTCCCACTGATCACCCAAGAAAGTCGCCATTCGTCTTGTGGGCGTAGCAAGCCCCACCCAATGACGAAAAGTTGCGTTTCTTTCCTGAGCATGCCACACCCACACAAAATGTCAGACATAAACTTTGGTAGGCAAGGAAGAAACGTATGTATCGGATTTTGCAAAAAGGTCTCTGTCTGTAAGTTACAGAGGGGCGAATATTTAATGAGAAGACACGATTTCGGCAAAAATCCCCTACCAGCAAGAGCGATGGAAGAAGATACATCTCCTTTTGCCAGAGCGCCAAAAAAATGCCACCTGACGCTCTCCCGCCCTCCCCACAACCCACCCACCCCTATGTGGGTCTCTCGTGATTGCCGAGTACGAAATAATTTTGTTCCAAATACGGCAAGTGCTATTGGAGTGTGGGTACACCCATTTTCCTTGTAAAACGGGCAAGTAATAGCCAGGACACTGTAGATTATATTGTGCAAAGGGCAGCAAGAAAGAATAGTTCGGGTTTTCCAGGCTTAAAATAGCGATGTGCACTAAAAGTTTTAAACTGTCTGAATCAATTACTAATTGTTTTAGGTGGCTTCTGCTAACCTTTAGCAGCACACAAATCTAAATTTCGTTAGAATCGGTGCTAAAATGGCTGAGTTACAACGGGTTTTGTGGCGGTTACTGTGTGATTTTGTTCTCCACTAATTTACATTACAAAGCCGGCTTCCTGGTTACAGCGGCGCTGTTGCGCACTTGACAGCATAGATGCAAATCAGTAATCTTGAGTATGACACGACAGCCTGGGCTACACTGACCTGTTCGGCATGCTTATTGAAGCAAAACTACGACCAGCCAGATCCACAACAATGGCTATAACGGACGCTCGATCAGCTATTTGCCTGTTGCAGTACATGGTGAACATGCCAGTTAGCATGACACTCCAGCTGTGCGCGTCTATGGAGCACGTTTGCACTTACCTAAACTGTTACTAATATCTTTGTAAGTGCTGTTCAGAGGCATTCTCCAAGTTTAACTAACATTGCAAACTGTTTGACTATGAAAATAATTTTTTGATTACCAAATTGCTGGGTTTTTTTTTGATCTAGCACTGATTGATCATAGCAAAACAGCATCGTTTCCAAGAATTATCCGCTTAAATTTCATAATTAGTTGGAATCAGCGTATCTGAAAACCTTTGAGTGGTTTTTAGCCACTGAAACGGCACTCAGACGTCGCGCAAGACAATTTCCACTTTTTGAATTGAAAAAGGTGGAGACATTTCCGGCCGCATGACCATGCCCACGCACATCGCTACTTAAAACGCCGGGAACGACGATCCTTAGTGTTAAAACGCCGGGAACGACGATCCTTAGTGTTAAAACGCCGGGAACGACGATCCCTAGTGTTAAATATCCGTTAGCGAATACTGGTCGCTGTTAGGCGAAGGTTTTTAGGGTCTTAGGTTTAATAGTATAGTAATTATGGGCGCGGTTTCCTGTTACATTGAACACGTGATCACATTTGAGTTCGTGTCCGAGTTCGCGTTCGTGTCCGCGTTCGCGTTCGTGTTCGTGTCCTGTTGTATCCGGTTTTTCCACTTACCCCCTCTTGCTCCTCTATCCAACCCTCTCACTTCTACTCGAGCGGCAGTATTCTCTCATGCCTCTCTCTTTTTGTCTCTACTTCTATCTATTATTCTAATTCTTTCTCTCCATTGAAAGTTCCTGCCCTCATCGCCTTCTAACCGGCCTCTACTAAGTCTGCTTGCTCAATCTACTGTTTTTTTGTCTAGACTCTACCCTACCTATTATTATATTATTCGTGGCTGCTGACCTCTTCTAAACCATTCACTTGTACTTGTGGCTACTGCCTGACCTCAGTCCTCTTCCTTTCATGTACCTGGCCTCATTATTATGCCACGCGGTAGTCGTACACTTAGGCTAAACGCAATAATTCACGTATATCTTGGCTGTTGACGACATCAGGGGTATTTTAACTACCTAGGGGCTATCCTAAGAGATAAGCGCTTACAATGAGTCTAATAATAAAGACTATAAGGCAAGTTGCTACGGGCATGGAAAGATGGCGTCTCGCCCGGAGGCACTGCTACGGCACTGCCATATCTTCGCCGTACGGGCGTTTCAAGCTAATCTAACGCTCTAAAGCTCTTTGCACGATTTGTGCGATTACAAAGAGACCTTCAGAAGCAAAAGAAACCAGGTCTAAGGTGGTAAACCAGAGTTCACGTGGTCACCCGTTTGTTCATCTTCTTTCTTCTTCTTATTCTTCTTCTTCTTCTTCTTCTTCTTCAGAGAGCCTAGCGCCATGGCTAGTGAGCTATTCAAGACAAAACCTACACAGAAACTACACTAGTCGTTGGGAGCAGTGCACCTGATATCTATTTAAGCCTAAAACACTAGCAGAAGCGAGTATTTCCAGGAAAACAGCGATTTTTGGTCCGTAACAGACTCCATTCCATCATTCTGTTTGAACTCCGTTACTAGGTTACGCCTACTCGCGCACGCCCGTGTATGCAATTATTCTAATACAAGCGCACCTTAGTAAAATTGCTTGGAACGCGAGTGCTGCTGCCACTAGCAGTGTTCACAGCAGACAACGAGCAAATCGTCACTGTTACACTGGATTTGTTTCTTCAGGCTTGTAAGAATGCTTAAGCTTAGCTAATGTTGCATGGTACGTCTTGCATATGCATGCAGTGCAGAGTCGATCGCCAGCAGTGCATGCAGTCAGCTGAAACACTAGGCTCTTTACACTGTATTAGCATAAGTGCCAACTAAGTCATTAATAAAAAAAGAAAAGAAACAAGTAATAAAAACATTTTAACCAAAATGCAAGAGATTTAGGGTTGGTACATTTATCGAAAAAGTATGGAAACAAGATTTTGAAATGAAAAGGATTGTAACAATAGCAGTATAATGCTACCTCCCTAAATTAACTGCTTTCGGTAGTTGTGGTTAATTTAATAGGGAGGTAGCATTACACTGCTATTGTTACAATACTTTTCATTTCAAAATCTTGTTTCCATACTTTTTCGATAAATGTACCAACCCTAAATCTCTTGCATTTTGGTTAAAATGTTTTTATTACTTGTGCTATTCTACATTATTTTTATTTTCACTGTACTTAATTGTTATCCATCAGTACTCAAGTCCTAACTTTACCTATCTGTAGTGTTATTTAATTCCGGCTGCTGCACTTCCTATGTGTGGTTGTCCCTCAGTGCCTATCATCGTTTATTTTCTGTTTACCTTTCTCTATCACTTTTTCTGTATTGTGCACTGTAAAGCATATATAATAATAATAATAATAATAAAAAGTACATAAGCGTCTCCAACAGTGCGCATCGAGGCCAGATGGTCCAGCAGCCCCCTTGGTGTTAAGAGCAGCCTTCTTGATAGCCTCACCATCAATTCTATCAAATAACACAGGATGTACAAAAGGAGGCTCACCTTCCCCAATGAGAACAGAAGGGTTTACAGGCTGACCGGGTGGGTGTTTTTTCAAAAGCGTTTCAAGTACCGAAGGAGACAAGGGGTCACTAGGATCAGAGAGGTCAGTAGGGTTCAAGGTGCCACCATTATTGGTATTGGACAGTAGATCAAGAGCAGCATTGACTTTGCCACGGAACATAAGATCAGCAAATTTACGACTGATGGCATTGTCCTATCTTTTGCTCTCAAAGAAGCCTTGGGGAAGGAGTTGGATCGCCTGGAGTCAGCTGGGATCCTGGAAAAGGTTTCTCACAGTAATTGGGCTACACCAGTGGTTGTTGTACCAAAGGCTGACGGCAGTATCCGACTATGTGGGGATTACAAGCAAACCGTCAACCCCCAGCTAGATGTTGACAAATACCCATTGCCCAATCCTACTGATTTGTTTGCCTCCCTTGCAGGTGGATGTCAATTCTCTAAGATCGACCTATCTCATGCCTATCAACAACTCCAGTTAGACGAGTCATCAAGAGAGTGCGTAACGATTAACACCCATCAAGGTCTCTATCGTTATACTCGTCTACCCTTTGGCATCGCCTCCGCACCAGCCATCTTCCAAAGAACGATGGACACGATTCTTCAAGGCATTCCTCGCACCTGTTGCTACCTTGATGATATTCTGGTGACTGGCAGCACTCGAGAGGAACATTTACAGAACTTAGAAACAGTTCTCCAGAGGTTAGATCAAAGAGGTGTGCGAGTCAAGAAGTCCAAGTGTGAATTTCTCAAAGATTCCGTTGAATACTTGGGACACAAGATTGACGCTTCTGGTCTACACGCCACTACCAAAAAGGTTGATGCTGTGATCAACGCTCCTCAGCCGAAGAATTTAAAACAGCTCAGGTCTTTCCTAGGATTACTCCAGTATTACGGCAGATTTATTTCTAATTTGTCTTCCCTTTTGCATCCTCTCAACTCTCTCGTGCAGAAAGGGGTACCTTGGAAGTGGAGCTCAGAATGTGAAGCAGCTTTTCAACAAGCCAAGACACGACTCACTTCAATTGGAGTCTTAGCCCACTACAACCCAAAACTACCTCTGAGACTATCAGGAGACGCCTCGGCCTATGGTATTGGAGCTGTCATCTCACACATTGCTGAAGATGGACAAGAGCACCCTGCATGTAGCTTATGCATCGCGTACTTTGACGGCTGCAGAGCAGAATTATTCACAGTTGGAAAAGGAGGCATTATCCCTCATTTTTGGATTAAGAAAATCCATCAATACCTGTACGGTCGAAAATTCATTCTCTACACTGACCACAAGCCTTTAACGACCATCTTTGGTGAGAAGAAAGGAGTACCACAGATGATCGCAGCACGACTTCAGCGTTGGGCCTTGTTATTGTCTGCCTATGACTACTCCATCAAGTACAAGAGTACTTCAGCACATGGCAATGTTGATGGATTGTCTCGACTACCTACATGTGGGTCAGACTCTGAAGAACGAGAACAGCTTCATGAAGAGAATGTGTTCAGTGTTAGACAACTTGAAGCCTTACCAACAACACTGCTCAACTACAGCAGATGACCCGGAGAGATCGTCTGTTGGGCAAGGTTCTACGTTATACCAAGAGTGGTTGGCCTGCTACTGTGTCAGAGGCTCTTAAACCTTATCAACGTCGTCAGGATGAAATCTCAACTGAGGATGACTGTTTGCTATGGGGTTCAAGAGTCATTGTTCCACTTTCACTACAAGAAAGTATTCTGCAAGAGCTACACACTTTGGTATCTCCATGCTGAAATCGATAGCCCGAAGTCATGTTTGGTGGCCGAAATTGGATCAGGCCTTGGAGTAGATGGTGGGAAGCTGTTCCAATTGTCAAGCTGTAAGGAATAATCCACCTGCAGCACCGCTTCATCCCTGGGCATGGCCTGCTCACCCTTGGCAAAGAGTACATGTTGACTTTGCAGGGCCCCTCCGTGGTTAGACATATCTCATTGTGGTTGATGCATTTTCCAAGTGGCCGGAAGTGATACCAATGCATTCAACAACAGCAGCAACCACTATTCGAGAACTCCGGAAACTCTTCGCTGCATTTGGTCTGCCGGAGCAACTGGTGTCTGACAACGGGCCTCAGTTTACTTCCTCTGACTTCGCTATGTTTCTCAAGCAAAATGGAGTGAAACATGTTCGATCTGCTCCCTATCACACCTCCTCAAACGGTGCAGCTGAACGCTTTGTGCAGACGTTCAAAAGAGCAATGAAACAGAATAAATTACATGGAGTACCTTCACAGAAACAACTTCCTGCTTTTCTACTTTCATACCGAACTGCACCTCATGCCACTACAGGACAATCTCCTTGTCTACTATTCCTCAACCGGCAGGTTCGCACATGGCTGGATCTCTTCCACCCCAACCTCCGAGAACATGTATCAGGAAAGCAACTGATGCAGAAACACTATACCATGATCAACATGCCCACGGTCGTGAGTTGTACCTTGGTCAGCGAGTAATGGCTCAAGGTCCTCCTCCACAACTACAATGGCTTCCTGGAACTATCATTCAACAGACAGGCCCAGTCTCATATGTGATCAAGATCACTGATAATCGACTGTGGAAAAGACATGCTGATCAGATTCGAGGAATGCTAGACAGCCCAGATAACTCCTCAACTCCAACCATCGTGGAACAGCCACCTGTGATTGACTCTCGAACACCATCTACTCCACCTAAGTCACCTAAGTCAGCAACCAGTGACGATCGTACCACTGTTCCTCCAACATCACCCTCCGTGTCCACCTCGACAGATCAGTCCTCTCAGGAAGACTCCGTTCAACCTCGCTATCCAGTACGAGTTCGTGGACCTCCTAAAAGACTAACTTATGATTCCTCCTTCAAGTCCTCTTTGTAGGGAAGGAGAAAGTGTGATAACTGACAAGATTGAACTACATGGACTATTGTTCTCTTAGTCATGTGTCTTGTGTATTGTATCATGTAGCCCTTGATTCATGCTCTCCTTGTGTTGCTACACTAGTACTTCCTCTTCCTGTCACCTTGTTGTATATCAGACTGTCAGTACTCAGTGTGCTCAGATTTGCTAATATCAATTCTCATAATATACTTCTGAGTATATCACAGGTGGTTTATCCATTACATCTCATTTCTCTCATTTGTGTCCCAGCATGAAATTTAGTATAGAAGTAGCTAATAGAATCATATCCATTTAAAATGAAAATTGAAAATATAAAATATTAAAATTTAAAATAGCCATTTAAAATATTTTAAAAGAATCAAAGATCAAAGTTTGTGGACGTGGCTAAGTTACGACATGTGATGCACTATGTGTTGCATGTCACATGAAAGAGCTATGGCAAAAGCAAAATATGAGATCAAAAAAGAAATGATGATAAGACAACAATTGTTCAAGTGTAGTCCAATAGAGGCAATGACGACAACCAGGAGGACTCTCACCGAGAAATCAGTGAAAATTTTGCGATAGCAAGTTTGACACACTGGTCTAACCATCATCTGATATCAGGTTTGTTGCACATAGGTGGAGTGATCGTGGAGAGTATAAATGTCCAAGAGCACCAATCTTCAGATCTACAAAACTTTAGTTACAGTACATGTATAGCCATGGTGTTCAATGTCCCTATAAGCTCAATTTTAACAGACATTTATAGTACAGTGAAAAGTAGCACTAACTTAAGATGTAGGGGAAAAATACATAAATAAAAAACACATAATGAAAAGAAAAAAATATAAAAATAAGATAAAGCTACATGTAATAGGGTTGTGAAATCTACCACTGGTCCACAATGTAAACTAACAAGGAACAAGCATGGAATGGTAACACGATTGACTTGCTAACAGACCATAGATCCCTACATCAGTGGCTGCTTTGGCTGACTATAGCTAGTTCTGCTAGTTGCCGTTGATTGACACCTGACGTGCATTCTTATGTACAGCCACTGATGTAGGGATCTATGGTCTGTTAGCAAGTCAATCGTGTTACCATTCCATGCTTGTTCCTTGTTAGTTTACATTGTGGACCAGTGGTAGATTTCACAACCCTACATCCTTTTGATTTCGATAGAAATCTTTTTATTTTCTTGTTTGTGTCCTTTTTTCTTATTCAGTGATGTGCAGTTCAATATCATAAAGAAAATTAAATAGATTTCTATCGAAATCAAAAGGATGTAGGGTTGTGAAATCTACCACTGGTCAACAATGTAAACTAACAAGGAGCAAGCATGGAATGGTAACACGATTGACTTGCTAACAGACCATAGATCCCTACATCAGTGGCTGCTGTGTTTGGCTATAGCTAGTTCGGCTATTTGCTGTTGACTGACACCTGACGTGCATTCAGCTTGTGACAGCTTATGTACAGCCACTGATGTAGGGATCTATGGTCTGTTAGCAAGTCAATCGTGTTACCATTCCATGCTTGCTCCTTGTTAGTTTACATTGTTGACCAGTGGTAGATTTCACAACCCTACATCCTTTTGATTTCGATAGAAATCTATTTAATTTTCTTGTTTGTGTCCTTTTTCTTTTTCAGTGAAGTGCAGTTCAATATCATGCAATTACTGTGCCATCTTTGTTTCCACCATTGGTTAATTGGTTTTCCTGTTGCTGATGGCGTTTCTTAATTATTAACAATTTTAAACTTGTAGCTATTATAATGCAGATATCAGCTCGCCTACGCATGCATGAAGACAGTGCATACGAGCCCTGCCCACACTTGTTTACGGCGGTTATAATTATCTGGCAAGGCAGATTGGTGATTCTGCGCTTGCTAGCTTACCGTTCTTCGAAGACTCCAGACAAATAATGTGTTCTCCGTGATCTATACGGCGTGCATGGCGATACTCAAGCTTGTGCTTGGTCACGTGCGCTAACCACAGCTTGGTCACGTGCGTATTGCGCAATCACTATAATTATTAATGGCGTCTAACACTTAGCTGACGATGGATCACGATCGAGAAATCGCGGAATTTATATTGCCATTTCGCTAAAAACTAAGTTCAAAAGGCACATGCCAGGAGAATTTCACGACTGTTCGTGGGTGTTTTGGTCTCGGCACTGCTCGCGTAAAGGCGCTAGGCGAGTTGAAGAAAGAAGAAAGACGAAGAAGAATAAGAAGAAAACGAAGATGACGAAACTCGATTTTCACCGTTTCCAGGTTCGTCACTTTAGTAACAATCTCGAGCAATCTCCTTGCTACTGTAAGATGGGGCAACGCCAGATAGCAGATTTAAGTGTCTTTGGACGTATAAAATTCATCACCAGGCGAAATATCAGCGTTTGAACGCTAATACATTGTATGTAGCCGCCATCTTGTTTTCTCGTTCAACCCTACATAGGGAGGCACTACCGTGCCTCCCTAAAATACTTGTACTGAGCCGTCTTTGTTTCCACCATTGGTTTAGTTTTCCTGTTATTGATGGCTTTTCTTTATTAACAATTTAAACTTGTAGCTAGTAGACTATCTCCGTCGAGGCTGGATCGGTGGCCGATTTGGCTGAGGAGAGAAAGCGTAGGAAGTATTGCCGGTTACGGACTTTGTATTCTCTCCAGTGGCGATTTCGGCTTAACTTCGAAGTGGGAGGGGCATATCGACCGACTTGAGTGTGGGCAATTGCGGCTACTCACTAGCGTAAAAGGACGCAAATTTGAGACCAGTAGCACAAAAGACACACGAGATATTCATGATAGAAGTGGTCAGCATTTACGAGGTTAAAATTTCAGCAAGATAATTTAGTAATTAAAGGGTTAATGAGCCCGTTTTCAGTGGTCTCTTGATAGCGAACAGCCATTCAGTGACTCTTATGTCGCAGATTATCACTCATTGATATAAACTTGAAAACATACAAAAATCAGCATCTTATAAAGCAAAATCTAACAGTTTCCTAAAATTAATCAGCAGCTAAGATAAAAAAGGGTCTACATGTACGTACAAAGCTACAACAAAAAATAAGCAAAAAATCTAGATAGGGGTTTCCACAATATAAAGACTAGTAATCATGTAAACGTAATTGTGAGACAGCACTAAAGTGGCTGGTATCAACTGAGGATGTGTTAGTGTTCATTGTACACATCAGGATTGAGTACACGATCAGCATACAGATCATCTGGGACATAGTTATGAATTGAAACTGTTGTCACAGGAACAATAAGTGGAGCTCGCTCTTCCTTGGATTGTTGCACATTGTCTGGATTCCTTTCTTGCTTTTCCTTGCAAATAGTTCGTACACCACAATGCTTGACTAGGCGATAGATGAGATAGAGACAAAGAACCAGGAAGGGAAAGAACACTACTGACATGGTTGGTGGAAAATAAGTTACAAATGCATATCCAGTCAAGAAAGCTATTATCAAAAAATTGATAATGTTTTGAACAATTGATTTATATGGTCGCAATAATTATAATGAGCAAAAGCAACATAGAACAACTTACACAAGCTGTAAATATCAGAATTATTTGTGGATCAGTGACAGAAGGTATAATGAAGAAAGCCACATAACAAAAGCGAAACAGAAGAGACATACCAGCAAAGTATCTTCTCTCACTGTCATCAGTTGCACTATTTTTGAAGCAGCCCTGATAAGCATCCACCAGTGCATGCAGACCTGGCTTGTCCAACTTACATCTTGTCAGACATCGCTGGAAAGATTTGAGATGATAGAATAAGAGAACGATTGTTGGAGTAACTACAAATACCAGTAGACACAATATTGCCAAGACACCATATACAGCATGAGGCAAACCAAAGTAGCTCAAGTTAGCATCATAATAATAAGCAGCATAATTCTCCCAAGTAACAATGTTCTGTACAGTAGTGAACTTCAGCAGTTTAGCAGAGGTGGCTAGGAAGCGCATGTATGATAGTAGTATCAAACCAGCATAAGTGTCAATTAGTGAAGGTTGTATTTTGAATTTTGCCAGAAGCGAGCCAGTAGCTGATGGACTGGTCTAGTGGTGTATACAACAAGCCTGTAGCCATTATTGTAGCACTTGATCCAAGTATATGTCACCACAATAAACACCAGAGGACAGGCAGCTGTGATGTATTGGACAAGAATAGCTTCAGCTGCTGTGTTTATGAAAGGGATACAGAAAGGAACTGGATCAAGATTGAGGAAATTGAGGTTCCAAATACTGTACACTGTGAGAGGAATACCTATAGTTGGCCAAGGGTAGTAACAGTCTGTAGATATCCAAGATGAATATCCATGTCCTGGAAATTGCAATGTCACCATTTGACTGAACAGTACAAACTCACTGAGACTACCATCAGTGATTTTGATGTGAAGAACTGCCAACAGTGTTAACATAATCAGAACTGGTACTAGTTGCAGTAATAAAAATAATTATAGCCACTCCATATTGATAGTTGCATTTGATACAAGAGAGGTCAGGATCATTAATGGCTACAGCATATCCATCACTACAATTACCACACAGTATTCCTTCTCTGCCTTTAGCACAAGTACCACCAGGACATGATGACCCTGGTGGCAAATAGTCACAATCGTTGAAAGCATAGTTAGGACAAAGTCCAGAATAGCGATTTGCATTACAATAGAAGCTATAGCAGTTGATTTGTTGATCACAATAATCACATACAGAATCAAAGCAACTAAAATGTATTGCTATTGCAATTCCAGGAAACTGAAAAGGATGGATATACACGATTGAGCTTTGGTTCATATAGGGATTACTGGAACAATGAACGAATTTCACGAACCCTCGGCGTTTTGCAACTATTGTAGAGTTAGCACTAAGCTCCCTAGTTGGGGATTACAGCAGGAGTTTGCAGCTAGTGCCAACCTGCTTAACTTATATGCTGTAGCTATATTGAAACTACTGCTGTAAAAAAGATTTCACAAACCCTTGGCGTGTTGCACATTGTAGAGTAAGCTCCTAGTTATGGCTTTCAGAAGGAGCTTTGCAGCTAAAGCCAACCTGCTTGCTATTGTAAGTTGAAACTGTACTGGTAAACAGAAGACAGCAAAGTGCTGACCACAAAGACAAGGTGTGTCAAGTGGGCGTGACCGTGAACACGAGTAGGTAGCCATTGCTCTTGGCTTTGATAGGCTATTTCTTGAGATGTCTACGCACCCCCAGAGCTGTCCTGCTGTTTAGATGGAATCTACAAGTACCTAGATAGTCAACTATGGGCGCTTTTGTCGTCAGAGAGGTCAAAGACGGCCGTTAAGGTGAGCCAGCCATACATAACTCGAGAACGAAAGCACTTCAGCAAAATCCACGAGTCAGATTGCAAGCCATTGTCGTGCTAAGTCTGTTCATACCTTTACCGAGTTTCAGAAGTGAGCGATGGTCTCTGCAGCTCGATGGACAGAACGAATGAATGAATGAACGAATGAACAGATTTCACGAAACCCTCGGCGTGTTGCACATTGTAGAGTTAGCACCTTAGTTATGGTTTGCAGAAGGAGCTTTGCAGCTGAAGCCAACCTGCTTGCTATTGAAACTGCACTGCTACATGTAACCAGAAGACAGCAAAGTGCTGACCACAATTCAATCGAGACAAGGTGTGTCAAGTGGGCGTGACCGTGAACACTGAGTAGGTAGCCATTGCTCTTGGCTTTGATAGGCTTTTTCTTGAGATGTCTACGCACCCCCAGAGCTGTCCTGCTGTTTAGATGGAATCTACAAGTACCTAGGTAGTCAACTATGGGCGCCTTTGTTGTCAGAGAAGTCTAAGATGGCCGTCATGCAAGGTGAGCCAGCCATAACTCAAGAACGAAAGCACTTTAGCAAAATCCACGAGTCACATTGCAAGCCATGGTCGTGCTTAGCCTGTTCATACCTTAGTTGACGCGTAGAAGCGATCGCTGATCTCTGTAGCAGAAGAGACAGACAGACCGACCGACAAAGCAAGTACCGTAACCCTCGCGCATGCGCCGAGGGTTAATGAGTGACAAACCAAGTACCGTAACCCTCGCGCATGCGCCGAGGGTTAATTAATTTCTATACCTGACGATAACGTAGCTGGTAATTCAGAATTAGAATAAGCATAGTCATCAACAAACTCAATCGGAATCGAATATGGATTTGTGATATCATTGCCCCAGATATCATACAGCTGGATAACATCACCTAGAGTGAATCCAGGAATCATTGAATAGTTCAATGGACCATTGTAGCTGACATAAGCAGGACCAGATACAAGCTGACTATAAGATCCCTCAACTCCAAAATAAAACCATCCCTTCCAGCAAAATGTTTTACTAAAAGAATTTTGCCATTTATCATAAGATTTTACTGAGTCAATATCGATAGCATTAGCTTGACCAGTTGTTAGTTGGTTATCAATGAAGGTAATGTTCACTCCCCAGTCATCAGGATGTAGTGATGAGTTGATGTGGTTAAATACACAAAATTCAGTTTGACTCAGAGTACAAGTATCAGCATAGATGGCACCACCCTGACCTGAAGCTGTGTTGTGCTTGAACAAGAGAGCAGAGCCAGTATTCAGAATGATAGAGCTAGACCCCATCAGATGGATACCAGCTCCATTATAAGCACTGTTGTTGATAAACTGTAACTGAGCAGAAGATGAGAGTTCAATGGATGAGGAACAAAGACTCAGAGCTGATATAGAACTATATGAATTGTGTTGATCTACAATGAACAACACCTCACGCTGGAATATAACCAGTTGCATAAATTCCATGAGTACATTACCAGAACAGCGTAAAGCATGCTGACTTTTAAAGACAGTACCGCAATAGCCATTGGTGAAGATACTGTTGCTTACTGTGGTGTTCAGAAGAGGTTGATTACACTTACCACTTTGTGAGAAGTAAGCAGATGATCCTTGAAATGCTGTATTGCTGTCAAATGTACTATTCTCAATGACCAGTTTGTTACTATCAGTTGAACATTCATGAGCATTGTGCACTAGATTTACTGAAATGCCACCACCAATATCGGCTTCATTGGAGATAATACTGCTACTATTAATAGTAACTACATTGCCAAAGAGACCATTTGTTCCAGTAGCAACAAAGCCAATAAAGATACCTCCACCACTGGCTGAACTAGCCTTCTCTATCAACACCTCATTCTCTGTCACCTCAGCATTGTCTACAGTAAAAGTATTACCACTGGCATTGTCATAGAAGCCTAGAAACAAACCACCTCCAAACTGTGCTTTGTTGTTGTTCAGACGTACACTATTGACCAGTTGTACAGTGTTGTTGGTTGCTTCTCCTCTGAGCACCACTGAGATGCCTCCTCCTCTAGTGGTACTGCCACACGGGTTGATCCACTGGCCAGCAGCTGCACTACTAGCAGTGTTGTGAGTGAAGGTGGAGTTAGTTATAGTACAGAATGATTGTGAGGTGGCCTCGCTAGCCTCTATCACTAACCCTCCTCCTCCTCCGTACATGAACTGACATGAGTCAATGCTAACTTTGTCCATTGCATTATAAACAGCAACACCAGTGCCACTAGACTCATTAACGTGAAGATTGCTCAATTCTATTGAGGAGCAGCCAGTGAACAATATTGCTACTTGGTTCGGGTTACAATCATTATTGTGTTCGCTTTGTATCTTTCCACAGTTAATTATAATCAAGTTACTGATTGTGATATTGGTTGACCAGAGGAATGCTAGACCAGCCAATGGCTGACATGTGATGACTACAGGCTCACCTTGACTGGCATTACCCACAATGGCTAGCTGGGACATGTTCCTGAGCTGAGTTTCACTGCCATTGTGCAGCTGGTGTTGTCCTGGTTGGAGCAGGATGGTGATGGAGTGGTTGTAGTGCTGGGCTCCTTTGAGGGCCAGATTAAGGGAGAGACAGGGAGTAGAGTATGCTCCCTCCCAGCAGGAGGAGTCATTGACACCATTCTGGCTGCTGCTGTCCACATACATCACTAGTCTTTGGTCTGCAATAGCATAGCTAACAATTGGCAGAGCTAATACTTGTAAGAGAAAGAAGGTACCCACGACCATCGTGAACGAGGTCAGCGTTTAATACTGAATGAGGGCGGCAAGCTGTCTGTACCAATATCTATGTACCGCCTCTCATTGTAAGACCATCGATAATATTATATTACCTATGATGAAACTATTAAATGTGCCGCAAGTGTCGCAAAAGTAAGTGTCGCCCGTGCCGCAAATCAACGAGCCACGCCCTAATTAAGATTTCACTAGTACTCTGATACTACCGGTGTTTTAGGCTCCACTAATACATTCACCTCTGATAGTACTATTAGTCTCTACGTACTCTGCTAATGTGCCATTGTTTCGTCTCCTCTGCATCATACTGTTTACAACTAATTCAGTGCTTTTCTGACATGAAATCACTCAAGCCACACATTATTCATAATCTTAGCAGTATTTTCATAACAATAGACAATTATTAAAGAAAATTAAAAAGATTTCTATCGAAATCAAAAGGATGTAGGGTTGTGAAATCTACCACTGGTCCACAATGTAAACTAACAAGGAACAAGCATGGAATGGTAACACGATTGACTTGCTAACAGACCATAGATCCCTACATCAGTGGCTGCTGTGGTTGGCTATAGCTAGTTCAGCTAGTTGCTGTTGACTGACACCTAATGTGCATCCAGCTTGTGACAAAATATTGATCTTACATGTATAATTATACAGCCACTGATGTAGGGATCTATGGTCTGTTAGCAAGTCAATCGTGTTACCATTCCATGCTTGTTCCTTGTTAGTTTACATTGTGGACCAGTGGTAGATTTCACAACCCTACATCCTTTTGATTTCGATAGAAATCTTTTTAATTTTCTTGTTTGTGTCCTTTTTTCTTTTTCAGTGAAGTGCAGTTCATCATACACGTACTGAGCCGTCTTTGTTTCCACCATTGGTTTATTTTTGCTGTTGTTGATGGCTTTTCTTTATGATTAACAATTTTAAACTTGTATCTAAAAATAATTGTTATGCTGTACATATCAGCCCGCCTACGCATGCATGCATGCATGCAGTGCATAGGAGCCCCGCCCAAACTTGATGTAGAGATCTGTACGGCGGTTATAATTATCTGGCAAGTGCAGAATGGTAATCCTACTCGAGCTTACCGTCTTCGAAGACTCCAGACAAATGTGTTCTCACCCGTCATCCATACGGCGGGACGATAGTCAAGCTAGTGCTTGGTCACGTGTGCTATAGTGCTTGGTCACGTGCGTATTGCGCAATCGCAGTAATGGCGTCTAACACTTACCTGACAACGGATCACGATCGAGAAACTCGCGGAATTTAGATCGCCGTTTCGCTAAAAACAATGTTCAAAAGGCACCTGCCAGGAGAATTTCACGACTGTTCGTGAGTGTTTTGGTCTCGGCACCACTCGCGTAAAGGCGCTAGGCGTGTGGAAGAAAGAAGAAGAAGAAGAAGAAGAAAACGAAGATGACGAAAGTCGATTTTCACCGTTTCCAGGTTCGTCACTTTAGTAACAATTTCCAGCAATCTCCTTGCTACTGTAAGATGGGGCAACGCCAGTGAGCAGATCTAAGTGTCTTTGGACGTATAGAGTTCATCACGAGGCGAAATATCAGCGTTTGAACGCTAATACATTGAATGTAGCCGCCATCTTGTTTTCCCGTTCAACCCTACATAGGGAGGCACTACCGTGCCTCCCTAATAAGTTTTGAAAAAATTTCTATCCATATCTGAAACAAAAATCAATATTGCAAGGTTTCTACAACTACTTTAACAAGCTTGAATAACATCAGCTATGATATAACCACTGTGACAATTAAGAATATTATTTTAAAATTAGCTACGCACCAAACATAAGTTTCATAAAACTACGTAAAAATAGGCGTTGACTCTCTTCTGTTAATCCTCTTTGTACTCATCAGGATGAAGTATACGATCAGCATACAGATCATCTGCTTCAAAGTCACCGAGTGAGACACTAGTAACAGAAACTGCGATAAGTGGAGTTTGGTCTTCAACCTGTGGGTCATCATTGGCCGGGATTCTTGCTGTTTTATTTTTGCAAATATGTTTTGTACAGCAGGGCTTGAACAAACAATAGATTAAGTAAAGACAGAGTACCAAGAAGGGTACAAATTGCAAGCTTACAACCACAGCAAACAATAGTTTATTGGAAATAAATGTTGTAACAAACCCTACGTATACACCTGCATACACAAGCAAGTAGAAGACTGAAAGAAAGAAAATGAGGTTATGGACATTCGTTTTATATGGTCGTAGGAAAGCAATTATTGCAGCTGAAACAAAACTTAAGGCAAGTTCGAATAACATAATTGAAAAAGGGTCAGCAACCAATGTAGCCATAAAGAAAATGACATAGCAGAAACGAAAGAGAAGGAATAGTCCGGCAAAGTAACGTCTCTCAATGTTATCGGTTGCTTTGTTTTTCAAACAGCCCTGATAAGCATCCACCAGTGCATGCAGACCTGGCCTGTCCAACTTACATCTTGTCAGACATCGCTGGAAATATTTGAGATGATAGAATAAGAGAACAATAGCTGGAGTAACTACAAATACCAGTAGACACAATATTGCCAGGACACCATATACTGCATGATGACCAGCAAAGTAGCTCAAGTTAGCATTATAATAAAATGCTACACTGTAATTATAAACCACATCTGAATTTTCCTTTATTAGGGAGGCACGGTAGTGCCTCCCTATGTAGGGTTGAACGAGAAAACGTTAGGGAGGCACGGTAGTGCCTCCCTATGTAGGGTTGAACGAGAAAACAAGATGGCGGCTACATACAATGTATTAGCGTTCAAACGCTGATATTTCGCCTGGTCATGAATTGTATACGTCAAAAGACACTTAAATCTGCTCTCTGGTGTTGCCCCATCTTACAATAGCAAGGAGATTGCTCGAAGTTGTTACTAAAGTGACGAACCTGGAAACGGTGAAAATCGTGTTTCGTCATCTTCGTTTTCTTCTTCTTTCTTTCTTTCTTCAGCGCGGCTAGCGCCTTTACGCGAGCAATGCCGAGACCAAAACACCCATGAACAGTCATGAAATTCTCCTGGCAGGTGCCTTTTGAACTTAGTTTTTAGCGAAACGTCGATATAAATTCCGCGATTTCTCGATCGTGATCCATTGTCAGCTAAGTGTTAGACGCCATTGATGTGATTGCGCAATACGCACGTGACCAAGCAGTGGTTAGCGCACGTGACCAAGCACTAGCTTGAGTATCGCCGCGCGCCTTATGGATCACGGAGAACACATACATGTACATGTATTTTGTCTGGAGTCTTCGAAAAACGGTAAGCTGGTATAGGATCACCATTCTGTGCTTGCCAGATAATTACAACCGCCGTACATGTCTACAAACAATTGTGGGCGGGGCTCGTATCCACTGCATGCATGTGTAGGCGAGCTGATATGTACAGCATATAAACAATTATTATTAGCTACAAGTTTAAAATTCTTAATAATAAAGAAAAGCCACCAACAACAGGAAAACTAAACCAATGGTGGAAACAAAGACAGCTCAGTACGTGCATGATATTGAACTGCACTTCGCTGAAAAAGAAAAAAAGGACACAAACAAGAAAATTAAAAAGATTTCTATCGAAATCAAAAGGATGTAGGGTAGTGAAATCTACCACTGGTCCACAATGTAAACTAACAAGGAACAAGCGTGGAATGGTAACACGATTGACTTGCTAACAGACCATAGATCCCTACATCAGTGGCTGTACATAAGATCAATATTTTGTCACAAGCTGAATGCACATTAGGTGTCAGTCAACAGCAACTAGCTGAACTAGCTATAACCAACCACAGCAGCCACTGATGTAGGGATCTATGGTCTGTTAGCAAGTCAATCGTGTTACCATTCCACGCTTGTTCCTTGTTAGTTTACATTGTGGACCAGTGGTAGATTTCACTACCCTACATCCTTTTGATTTCGATAGAAATCTTTTTAATTTTCTTTACCACCATGATCAATGAAAAAAGTGAATTTCAGCAGTTTAACTGATGTATCTAAGAATCGCATGTATGATAGCAGTATCAAGCCAGCATAAGTGTCGATTAGGGAAGGTTGTATTTTGAATCTTTGCCAGAAGCGAGCCAATAGCTGATGGACTGGTCTAGTGGTGTATATAACAAGCCTGTAGCCATTATTGTAGCACTTGATCCAAGTATAATTATGTCACTACTATGAACACCAGAGGACAGGCAGCTGTGATGTATTGGAGAAGAATAGCTTCAGCTGCTGTGTTTATGTGAGGGATACAAAAATAATGTTTTGGAAGAAGGTTGAGAAAATTGAGGTTCCAAATACTGTACACTGTGAGAGGAATACTCAAAAAGTACTGACGATAATAATCTGTCAATGTTGTGTCATTGAAACTACCATACATTGTACTTGGCACCCAAGATGAATATCCTAGTCCTGGAAATTGCAGTGTCACCATTTGACTGAAAAGTACAAACCCACTGAGACTACCATCAGTGATTTTGATGTGAAGAACTGCCAACATTGTTAACATAATCAGAACTGGTACTAGTTGCAGTAATAAGAATATAGCCACTCCATATTGATAGTTACATTTGATACAAGAGAGGTCAGGATCATTAATGGCTACAGCATATCCCTCACTACAGTTACCACATAGTACTCCTTCTCTGTCTTCAACACATCTATTGTCAGGATAAGCATAGATGTATGAAGAAGGGCAAGCTCCATGGATGTTTACCAGGTGACCGACAGGTATTTATTTGAAGAGAATATGAGCCATGGGATGATGCATGTGTTTGTTCATAGCATCTACAGTAGTGATCACCGCATCGCTTGAAATGTATTATGACAGCAAGTCTAGGAAACTGAAGTGGGTGAATATACAAGAGTGATGTTTGTTTGGTATGATTGTAATGAGAAGTATTGGCCAGTATTATAGATGATAGTGTACTAGGTTTGTTATATGTAAATGCTGGACCATTAACAAACTCTAATAGAATTTTTTCTCGATAATGTGAATAAATTACGAAATTTCCCCAAGCATCATGCATCTCAAAAACCCAATGTTTATAAAGAAAATCACCAGAACAAACTGTGTATTCAAGTTGGCTGCTGTTCACATAATAGACTGGACCAGATCTTAGTTGCCAAATGCAGTATTCATTAACTCCGAAACTATTAAAATAAAACCATCCTTTCCAACAAAACGTATTGTTTAAAAAAGATTGTACAGAGTTGACATAGATTGCATTACTGAGAGCTAGATGATACCAGAATATTCGGTTATCGATGAAGGTAATGTTCACTCCCCAGTCATCAGGATGGAGTGATGAGTTGATGTGTTTGAAAACACATAATCCAGTTTGACTCAGTGTACAAGTATCAGCATAGATGGCACCACCCTGACCTGAAGCTGTGTTGTGCTTGAACAAGAGAGTAGAGCCAGTATTCAGAATGATAGAGCTAGACCCCACCAGGTGGATACCAGCTGTTGATAAACTGTAACTGAGCAGATGATGAGAGTTCAATGGATGAGGAACGAAGACTCAGAGCTGATATAAAGCTGTCTCCTTTATCACCAATAAGCATCACAGCACCTTGGAATTCAACGTTTGGCAACTAAAAGATTTCCAGAACAACGAAAACCATGATTATTTTTTAAGACAGTACCGCAATGACCACTAGTGAAGCTACTGTTGCTTACTGTGGTGTTCAGAAGAGGTTGGTTACACTTACCACTTTGTGACAAGTAAGCAGATGATCCTTGAAATGCTGTATTGCTGTCAAAGGTACTATTCTCAATGACCAGTTTGTTACTATCAGTTGAACATTCATGAGCATTGTGCACTAGATTTACTGAAATGCCACCACCAATATCGGCTTTATTCGAGATAATACTGCTACTATTAATAGTAACTACATTGCCAAAGAGACTATTTGTTCCAGAAGCAGCAAAGCCAATAAAGATACCTCCACCACTGGCTGAACTAGCCTTCTCTATCAACACCTCATTCTCTGTCACCTCAGCATTGTCTACAGTAACAGTATTGCCACTGGCATTGTCATAGAAGCCTAGAAACAAACCACCTCCAAACTGTGCTTTGTTGTTGTTCAGACGTACACTATTGACCAGTTGTACAGTGTTGTTGGTTGCTTCTCCTCTGAGCACCACTGAGATGCCTCCTCCTCTAGTGGTACTGCCACACGGGTTGATCCACTGGCCAGCAGCTGCACTACTAGCAGTGTTGTGAGTGAAGGTGGAGTTAGTTATAGTACAGAATGATTGTGAGGTGGCCTCGCTAGCCTCTATCACTAACCCTCCTCCTCCTCCGTACATGAACTGACACGAGTCAATGCTAACTTTGTCCATTGCATTATAAACAGCAACACCAGTGCCACTAGACTCATTAATGTGAAGATTGCTCAGTTCTATTGAGGAGCAGCCAGTAAACAATATTGCTACTTGGATCGGGTTACAATCATTATCGTGTTCGCTTTGTATCTTTCCACAGTTAATCAAACTCAAGTTACTGATTGTGATATTGGTTGACCAGAGGAATGCTAGACCAGCACGTGATGACTACACGCTCACTTTGACTGGCATTACCCACAATGGCTAGCTGGGACATGTTCCTGAGATGAGTCTCACTGCCATTGTGCAGCTGGTGTTGTCCTGGTTGGAGGAGGATGGTGATGGAGTGGTTGTAGTGCTGAGCTCTTTTGAGAGCCAAGTTGAGAGAGAAGCAGTAGATGAAATTCCCTCTCTCCAAGAACGAATGCGTACCAGTCGTCCTGTTGTTCACATAAATCAATTTTTGGCCTGTAGTGGAGCAAAAAGTAACACTTGGTAGTGCTATTAATAACACCACAAAGGTACAAAGCGTCATATTGACAAGTGCTTGTTGATCTTGCTAGACTCTGAATTTGTTATCTGCTTAAATACATTTGTAGTGCATGAGGTCTGCATGCGCTAGTTTGCCCTAAATGCTGTAATAGTTGGTAATCAAGACAGCCACCATGTAGTCATGCTGGCTGAGGTTACAATCGATTATGCAATTCTTTGAGTACCTAGTTTATCAAAATTTATCTTATTTGGACATGTTATCATGAAAATCAATCATGTGTTTCGTATAATGGGATACATTTCCATTTATGCCGAGTACACAACTGCATGTCATCATCATGATAGTAGCAGCTGCAAAGTACATGTATAAACAAGAGCATGAGAGTAACGTGGATCAATGATTTTCAAGCATGTAATTTTAATTGGCTTTGATTCCAAATGGCGGTTTTATTGAAAGCATTGCTACAGTATGTGGTACACAATACTATTGCAATTATGTCAGTCAAACTTGTTTACTTGAAAAAATGTACTCAATACACATCATCATGATCAATGGCTCAATATGTTCAACTACAAGTATTAATGGTGATCATGCAGTACTAGCAATGCTGCTACTAGCTAGTAGTTCACACCCACTGCTGCTACTGCACCAGCTATGCTGTAACTTCTGCAGTGGTGTCAGCCGGGTTATTTTTTTATAAGAACTCTACTGACTCTAATAATCTGATTTTCGGTTCAGTTCAAGATGCATTTGCTGTGCCTGTTTGGTTTTGTGTCATTTATTTGTTGCTAGCTGCTGTTGATTTTTTGTGTGCTTTTGAAACCAATACGCCAAAAGTACTAGTTTTAATTCTCTGAGCAGCATGCCATTCTCTGTATAAGAGCCTCGTTGTCTGCCTGAGTACTTCTTTACCAACACTTGAGAAAATAAAGGTGTTATTATGCTCCTGTTAGCAACAATACAGCTGAAAGAGTACTTCAGTACCGGAGATCAACATGGCGAAAGAATTTTACTTTTTACTTATACATCAATAATTCTTTTCGTTACATTGACATCACTATAATTATTGCCTCTTCTTTTCAAGATAATAAAATATCTTCTTCAAACATCTCGTACGGTCTATGTTTGAATGTTTCTTGCTGAAACTTCTACCATGTGTATTGGCTACACAATCCTGTCTATGAGTATTACTTCTATCATAATTATAATTAACTGCAAGATTGTGTTTTTGTTGTTCTATTCTTAATGCTTATCTTCACAAATTTAGTGCTTTTTATTTTTGGTTTGACAAGGAAGATTTCCCTACTCCTCACCTGAAGTGCATTTTGCACTTTGCTGTGCATGTTTTGCTGCACTGATGTGCTGGGCTCCTTTGAGGAGTGAAACGAAATGACAGTGAGTGCAGTAGCCTCCCTCCCATCTCAGGAAGAGTCATTCACTCAAGTTTGGATGTTGTCCCCATGAATCAACCAGTGTAGTTTTGGAGACATAAATTTAGTTACTGCAAATTTATTGTCTGAACCATGCAAAGAAAAGACCCACTTGTACCATTAGAATTCTATTGCATCAAGAATTGTTGATGATTATAGAAAAATAACAGTTAAAAACACATGCAGACACATGCAAGCAAACTTTCCTTATGTGGCTGCATGTGCTACTCCTCTGTTCACTCACCAGGCTTGAGTATACAGCGCTTTGCAGGTAGGTTGTCAGAAGCAAGCAGACAGAGTCAAGCATGTGGTTTTACACAATCTACTGCATAACAGTGCACTGTGGTACATTGTGTAAACTGTATCAAAACACAATGGCTTGACTCAGTCTGCTTGCTTCTGACAACCTACCTGAAAAGCGATGTATACGATCAGCATGATGATCTGATACATAGTCATTAATTTTACTGAGACGGTATTATAGTAACAGGCTGCACAATGAGTATAAAGATGGTGCATGAGTTGCCAACTGTACTCCATTCAGTCTGGTTGTTTTTACAAAAGGTTCGTATATAGCATAGACTAGTTTGAAAAAACAATAAGGCAAAGAACAAGTGCAAGATTAAAAAATTGACTGTTTACTGATTGAGTTTGCTAGGAAGTGCACGTATGATTGTAAACTAGTACATTTATAAAATACTGGGGGCGAGCCTGAGCTGATTTATGTCCTGCACAATTCAAGAACAATCTATTTTTCTACGTGTCGTATGCACAACATTAAGCCCTCTGCTCTTGTATTCCCGTTGTCGCTCCAGTCGTAGAGCTCTGTGATCAGGTGACTCTGCTGCTCGTTGTCGCTTCCTGGCAGTACTCTTACCTTGTAGAAGTCGATCCAGGCGTCGCTGTCTTGTTTTGAATCGCGCCACGTGAGGCCGGGATTACATCATTTTTATGCCCTTGTTCTTCCTGCTCACCTTTCTCTTAACGGTACTTATCTATACTAGGCTTCACTATATTAGTCCAGTCATTTTATGGAACAAGAAAATAAAAAGATTTCTATCGAAATCAAAAGGATGTAGGGTTGTGAAATCTACCACTGGTCCACAATGTAAACTAACAAGGAACAAGCATGGAATGGTAACACGAATGACTTGCTAACAGACCATAGATCCCTACATCAGTGGCTGCTTTGGCTGACTATAGCTAGTTCTGCTAGTTGCTGTTGATTGACACCTGACGTGCATTCTTATGTACAGCCACTGATGTAGGGATCTATGGTCTGTTAGCAAGTCATTCGTGTTACCATTCCATGCTTGTTCCTTGTTAGTTTACATTGTGGACCAGTGGTAGATTTCACAACCCTACATCCTTTTGATTTCGATAGAAATCTTTTTATTTTCTTGTTTGTGTCCTTTTTTCTTATTCAGTGATGTGCAGTTCAATATCATGCATGTACTGAGCCGTCTTTGTTTCCACCATTGGTTTAGTTTTCCTGTTATTGATGGCTTTTCTTTATTAACAATTTTAAACTTGTAGCTAAAAAATAATTGTTATGCTGTATATCAGGTCGCCTACGCATAGTGCATGCATGCAGGCTAGGCATGCATTCGAGCCCCGCCCACACTTGTTTGTAGACCATACGGAGGTTATAATGATCTGGTGAGCGCAGAATGTTGATTCTTCACGAGCTTACAGTTCTTCGACGACTCCAGACAAATATGTGTTCTCCGTGTTCCATACGGCGCGGCTATACTCAAGCTAGTGCTCGGTCACGTGCGCTAGCCACTGCTTGGTCACGTGCGTATTGCGCAATCACACTAATGGCGTCTAACACTTAGCTGACAATGGATCACGATCGAGAACTCGCGGAATGTATATCGCCGTTTCGCTAAAAACAAAGTTCAAAAGGCACCTGCCAGGAGAATTTCACGACTGTTCGTGGGTGTTTTGGTCTCGGCACTGCTCGTGTAAAGGTGCTAGGCGAGTGGAAAGAAAGAAAACGAAGATGACGAAACTCGATTTTCACCGTTTCCAGGTTCGTCACTTTAGTAACAATTTCGAGCCATCTCCTTGCTACTGTAAGATGGGGCAACGCCAGAGAGCAGATCTAAGTGTTTATGGACGTATATAATTCATCACCAGGTGAAATAGCAGCGTTTGAACGCTAATACATTGTATGTATTCGCCATCTTGTTTTCCCGTTCAACCCTACAAGAAATTAAAAAGATTTCTATCGAAATCAAAAGGATGTAGTGATGAAGAAATCTACCACTGGTTCACAATGTAAACCAACAAGGAACAAGCATAGAATGGTGACACGATTGACTTGCTAACAGACCATAGATCCCTACATCAGTGGCTGCTGTGGCCAGATTATAGCTAGTTAAGCTATTTACTGTTGACTGACACTTTGAATATAATTCAGCTTGTGACAAAATATTGATCTTATGTACAGCCACTGATGTAGGGATCTATGGTCTGTTAGCAAGTCAATCGTGTCACCATTCTATGCTTGTTTCTTGTTGGTTTACATTGTGAACCAGTGGTAGATTTCTTCATCACTACATCCTTTTGATTTCGATAGAAATCTTTTTAATTTCTTGTTTGTGTCCTTTTTTTCTTTTTAGTGAAGTGCAGTTCAATATCATGCATGTGCTGAGAAGTCTTTATTTCCACCATTAGTTTAGTAATCCGGTTGTTGATGGTGCATACGAGCCCCGCCCACACTTGTTTGTAGACCTATAATACGGCGGTTATAATTATCTGGCAAGTGCAGAATGGCGATCCTATACGAGCTTACCGTTCTTCGAAGACTCCAGACAAATGCCGGGAGTGTGTTCTCCGTGATAGTGATCCACACGGCGCAGCGATACTTTAGCTCCTTGGTCACGTGCGCTACCCATTGCTTGGTCACGTGCGTATTGCGCAATCACAATAATGGCGTCTAACACTAAGCTGACAATGGATCACGATCGAGAAATCGCGGAACTTAGATCGCCGTTACGCTAAAAACAAAGCTCAAAAGGCACATGCCAGGGGAATTTCACGACTGTTAGTGGATGTTTTGGTCTCGGCACTGCTCGCGTAAAGGCGCTAGGCGAGTGGAAGAAAGAAAGAAGAAAGAAAGAAGAAAGAAAGAAGAAAACGAAGATGACGAAACTCGATTTTCACCGTTTCCAGGTTCGTCACTTTAGTAACAATTTCGAGCAATCTCCTTGCTACTGTAAGATGGGGCAACGCCAGAGAGCAGATCTAAGTGTCTAAAGACGTATAAAATTGAACACCAGGCAAAATATCAGCGTTTGAACGCTAATACATGTATGTAGCCGCCATCTTGTTTTCTCGTTCATCCCTACATAGGGAGTCACTACCGTGCCTCCCTAATAAATAGGGTCAACCCCAAACAAATTGCAACACAAGCTATTTTAAATGTTTCATGTACAGAAAAATATGCTCTATAACATACTAAAAGTCTTAAGGAATCACATTGGGGGAAGTATTATATAAATTGAATTTTAAATCAACCTAATTTGCATAATTATTGTTACATGCATAATGATCAAAAATGTTTTATTATACACAACAACACTACAGAAATGACAGTTCCAAGCAAAATAAGTGATATAATGGCAAAATGAACTAGCTATAAATTATTTTAATTACAAATTATGGTTGTTTGTGAAGACAATTACAAGGAAAGTGTCACATACAACAAGAAAATTAATTGCAGTATAATGGCAATAAATTAACTGATACTGTAAGTAATACTAATATGACTGAAAGTAATAATTGAATGAAGTAATACTGATTATTAGTCACTTAAACAAAAACCATCTTCTGTGTCATCGTCATATGCATCACATATTACTTGATTGGAGTTACTGCAGCTGGAGCCTTTGCAGTTACCGCAAGCAGAAGTGCAGTCAATGTTATGCTTCTTGCAAGTACAACGCATAGTACTACAGTCAGATTGACAGTTACACCGAATTAACTTGAGTAATGCGTTAGGTGCAGGTGGCAAATCAGTGAGTATTGGCAATAGTGACCCATTAAGGTCTCTTTTCCACCCCCAGTTCAAAGGGCTTAGATCCTTGTCACTGCCCTTCCACTCCTTTACTTGGTAGTAAACTCTAAGACTATGATACTTTGCAGCAGCTGAAGTAGGTGGCAATGTCTTCGGATGAATGTGCGAATTGTTAGTAGCCACTTTCTCATAAAAACGCTTATAGCGCAAACCATCTATAGAATCAGACGTTTTACCATTGTACAAAAGAACTAGTGCTTTTTCTCCTGCTGAGGAAATTTCACTTTCAGTAGCAGATTCCATATCGAAGACCTTGGCTAGTTCTTGAAATTGCTTACTAGATTTAAACTTCTTGAGAGAAGCACCTTTACCAATACCAAACAACTGCGAAGTTGTATCACATCCAAGAAAGGCATGCAGGAAAAGAATGTTGGTGCACACTTCATGACCAAGCTGTTTCTTCACAACTTTGATGTCCCAAACTCTTGGTTTTATAGTGCTCTTCTTTGGTTCGGGTCGGAAAAAAATGTTGTATGAACTAGAATCAGCATAGTAGCATAGTAGAATTAGGAGATCTGTGTCTTCACCGACCAGTACGGTATTGTGAGATTTAGCAGATTGTATAGCTGTCTGTACAATTAACACATCTGCATCACTTGGGGCATGATGAACTTCACATTTATTGTTCTTGAGACAGTCACTGAGTAGGTTGATAAACTGTTGTTTATTGCTGTTATTAGCCAGGAATGCAGCTTTCTTTGTGCTCAGCTTCATTTGTTTCGAGACTGTAACTGCTATACCTGTTTGGCCCTTTTCTCTTCTTCGATGTGTCATGTCCTTTGTTGAAGCTGTACCATATCCATCGAATACAATAACTGCCTCTCCGTACTTCTTCAAAACATAGTCAGTGTAGCTAGGCTGCGCAAATTTCTCCGTAAGTTGTTCCTCTTGTCCAAGGTATGCGTTGGAGGAGAGAACCACCGTCTAGCACAAACTTAACAATACCTGTAACTTGAGTTTTACATTGTGGTAAACAATCCCAAATAGCATTAGCAATTGCTGGCTTATGTGCCTCTCTAAGAAATAGAGATGATTCAAACAGAGCAGGTGGATAACTGCAAAGTTCGAATTTAAAGGTATCTCCAATTTCATCGCTTGTTTTTGCAGCTATTATCAATCTCTGAAATAATAGTTGAGGATCTATGTGCACTGTAGCACCATCAACCTTGACAGAAGTTTTTGTAGCCATTGTGACAACCTGGTTACTCCTCTTGAAAGTATAATCAGCTGGTGTTGCACCTTCCATACTTGACAAAATTTTAATGCCAACTGATCTTGCTTTGTCAACATTAACAGTACTGTGTGCATGAGCTCCAGTGCTTATGCTGTGCAACACAGGATTAGTAGTGAAAGGATCCCGTTCTTGAAAGTAACTCAAAATTTTGTGAGTGTCCTTCCAATCACGAGTTTGCCTAGCTACTGTTATGTCCTTGTTCTGCTCTCCAGAATTGTAGGACACACCAGTTAGCTCTTGCATCACCCTGTTTACTTTGGCGCAGGCTGGCATTGATAATGACCAAACTAACCGCTGCTGTTCAGTCATACCACGTCCTCTTGTAAGGCCACCACTTGACTTAATGCTACGCATTAACACTTGCTCTATTACGAGATCTGTTGAAAGACCAGCCCAGTAGCGATCACTCCTCCTGACTACATGCATGCCATTCTTAAAGTGTTGGTATACTTCTGGGTGATGTTGATCAAGATGAGACATTTGCTGTAGGTAAAGCAATGCTGATTTTGTGTAATTATTGTGCCCAGAAGCAGCTAGATAGGGAAGCATGTCTGAAATTGCTTCAAGGTGCAATTGCCAATTGCCTGTTCGCTCTGCTCGAAGATATTTTCTAAGAATATCAACCATATCCATATACTGTAACCACAATGCTGCAGTTCTTGAAGATAATAGTTGCTGTTTTTTTTCTTGAAGAGTATCACTGATCTTCTTCATGATAACAGTGTGGCAGACTTCGTCACCAGACACTAAACCTCGCATTAGCTTGTCATATAGGCTAGCTAGCTCATCAAGAACAGCTTTTCCATTGGAATGTGTGACTTCAACTGCTTCCTCTGCGTCAGGCAAGGGTATGGGAACATCTAGTGTGGAGGCAAAAAGTAAAGCATTAAGTGCTGCATCAACTATAAAATGTCCCCTAATAGCTCTAGCAATGGCTTTGCCAGTGAGCATGTGTTCAACAGCGTTAGAAGCATAAATTAATTCCAACAGCTCCTGCAATCCTGATTAGGTGGCCAATGCAGCCAAGGAAGCTCATTTCTGTGTGGAAGCCACCAAGACGAACAATTATGCTTTTAAGGTCACTCCCGATTGGCTCAGCGATAATAGCCATTGTGGCTTTCCACCAAAGAGGTTGGTCAAAGGTGACAATTGGTGTTACACAATACCGACGAGCATGGCTTTCGATATACTTCAATGTAGAATACACGCAAGAAATATCGCTAGGGTTCATGTCTATCATAGGAAGAAACATTACTGAAGATTTACCAGGGTGTTTACCCTGATGTACAAGCTGCATCATACCAGACCATGCAGGTCTAGGTGAACCAAACATAACAGAACTTTTCCACAAGACATCTAAAGCAGCTGTAGGATCTTCAGCCTTAAAGCAATGCAACTTTTCATACTTTATCATTGATGTTCCCAAACCCTCTTTGTTGTGGAAATGGATGAGAACTTTTCCTATATCAGCAATATCTTTGGGTGTAACTTTCATTCTAGAAACTTGAAGGCACTTCTTAACAGCTGGAGTGACCACAGCTATCATTCCCATCCCATGAAATGTATCATTGCCATCTAGGGTCCTGGTATTGTGATCAACATTGTCTGCAACGTATTGGACAAAGTGAGACTGAGAGAAATTTGGAATATCAGTACCAAAACTCACTACCGCGTTTTGTTCAAAGTGATGCACTTCATTGTAAGAACAGCAAAAACCATGTTTGTGTAACGTGTCAATTAAAAACCTTGATGCATAGTGATGGTGCAGCTGTATGCCTAAACCTACTTGTAACGTTGCCAGTAGTACTCGTGGTCGAGTTGCCTGCATCACAGCCTGCCCAATTGAGGCAATTTTTGTCTGCACATCTCTTCCAGAAAAAAGATTGCCAAGAAATGCTTGCAAAGATGTAGGCAGAAAGTTAATGGATTCTTCAGAGCTCATTTCCTCTGCTCCAGGATACATGAAGTGGGATGTTTTCAGTGCTTTGATGTCTTCTTTTATCAACTTGGCTGCAGTTTCGATAATTCTTTGTTTGCTTTCATCGACATCAAGATCATGCTGGTTGTAGAATTCATATAGCACTTTACTAGCCTTATTCCTGAACGTGACAACATCAGGCTTGCCATTGATTTCTGCTTCAATGATTCTGTCTCCAAAATGCTCATGCAGTCTCTGTTTCATATAAGGTTGGCTATAAGACCTGTGTCCTGTATCTGCTAGAATTTTGTCCATGCGTTGAATAAGCTCTTGAACAGTGATTTGTTCATCATCGTTCTCTTCCAAGTACCTGGCTACTTCTAGAAATGCATCAGTTCTTTGCTTCTCTAATGGCCTACCTATTTTTACCTTTTTTGACAAGGACTCTTCTGTTGCATGGCTTGCTGGTACTTGTTTCATCGTTCGAAAGTTTGTACTACATACTCTATGATATACTGCGTCTGCAGCATGCAAATCATGAACATGTAGTAGTCGCGCTTGTACAACGTTTGCCCAATCATCTCCTCTCTCTTTGCACACATCTAAAATTGTCTCCCTGGTTTCAACTGTTCTGACTGTAAGAACGTCTGAACTTTTTCTTTTTTTTCCATGAGTCACTGCTTGGCCACAATAAAAGCATTCAGTGCTAAAATCAAATTGCCCTTGGGCAGATCTGAGAACTTTAGGATTACTAACAATACTTTCTTGGACACTTAGCTGGCTAGTTTCTCTAACAGCTTTAGCTATTTGATGTGGGGCACAATATTTTTTGCGACAATATGAGTGCACCAGCTGCCCAGCTGTACAATGTATGTTATCACGCCTTTCTCTGCTTGCCTTGTTTATACTTTCGCTTCCTTTTTCTCCTAGAGTGACTTTAGGTTCCGATCCAAGAGATTTCTTACATATAGCACACAGCACAGAGTCTTCCAGAGCATCTTTAGGGCAATCCATTGGAAAGAACACGAGGTGGGCGTGACTGTAAACACGTGGACAGGCGCTATACGTGAGCGTGACCAACCAAAATTTTGATAAAATGCGTGGGCGGACAATATCCACCCACGCACGCATATCATTTAAAAACGCATTTTCTTTTTATGGTTTTTTTATGCTTTCCCCCAATGTGATTCCTTAAGACTTTTAGTATGTTGTAGAGCATATTTTTATGTACTAGAAAAAGTTTAAAAAGCTTGTGTTGCAATTTGTTCGGGGTATAACCATAGATTGACTGGACTATATGTGATGTCCTTCAACAATCATTGTTGTAAAGTGAATAATAATAATAATAATAATAATAATAATAATAATAATGAGGCGCGGTCAATGTGTACGCGCACGTGAGTTCTCGGGAACATAGGGAGGACAAACGCACCACCCGGCCAGATACATACATACATATATACAAACATTCCCCGCGACGTGGGACGCACTTCACCATCAATGTGGGGCTCGCTCAGGCTCGCCCCAATAAAGCCAACATAGGTGTTGAAGGCTGTATTTTGAATGTTGATACATGTACAAACGACCCATTAGCACTGATAAACTGGTCTAGTGGTGTATACTGTATACTACAAAGCTAGATGCAGCTAATCAAGGCTCCTGCTAGATGGAGTTGGTTAGCAGCATCTTCAGTATTGATTGTATTTGTATCAGCCAATCTGGGAAGCTGATCACGAATTGGATAAACATATTATGCGAATGAACTTTTGGTATGAAAATGTGAACAGCTAGCTAATTATGTAGCGTTTGCTAGCATGGGCGGGTTGACCAGATATTGATTTGAATATAATCTGAATCACCAACAGGAATAGAAACAGTACATCATAAAGATACTGAACAGATGGGCAGCCTTACAAACTGAACTTAAGGAATCCTACTAGAGGGTAAGCTAGCTTATAGGTGACTGGTGATACAAAGAACTGTAAGATAAAACACTCTATACATGCAATAGTTCTAACACTTTTAGTGTCTAACACCACAAATTATTTATTCCAAAACAAGAAATTAAAAAGATTTCTATCGAAATCAAAAGGATGTACATAGGGTTGTGAAATGTACGACTGGTTCACAACGTAAAGTAACAAGGAACAAGCATGGAATGGTAACACGATTGACTTGCTAACAGACCATAGATCCCTACATCAGTGGCTGCTGTGGTTGACATAGTTGCTGTTGACTGCTGACACCTGACGTGCATTCAGCTTGTGTACAGCCACTGATGTAGGGATCTATGGTCTGTTAGCAAGTCAATCGTGTTACCATTCCATGCCTGTTCCTTGTTAGTTTACAATATCATGCACGTACTGAGCCATCTTTGTTTCCGCTATTGGTTTAATTTTCCTGTTGTTGATGGCTTTTCTTTATTATTACAATTTTAAACTTGTATAATTGTTACGCTGTACATATCAGCTCGCCTACACATACATGTACATGCATGCATCATAGATATTATATTGCCTACGGACTGGCTAGCTCACGTGAGCGCATAGTAACAATACATTTTTGGTGGTACGGGCTCAAATGCGGACCGGACCGGACCGCGCGGACCAGCTCACGTGATCGTTGGTCAGCGGCGCGCGGCAAAGTTTGCGCATAGCGCGCCTAGCCGTGCTGCAATTTTCAAGCTACTGTGTGCTGAGGACCATGATGACATCACAGTTTCTATAAGTGTACATGCACTAATTATTAACAATCATTGATGTCAGCTTCTGAAGTTAGATATTCAACAAGCCAGGTGTACTGTAGGCAGTGCTGTTGCAACACAAGGCAGCAGTATAGCAACACTAAGTAACAGTGTTACAGCACAAAGCAACAGTACTGATAAGCAGCGTAAATAAACCTGCATCTGCATTCATGGAGCAACTTGTAATTATACTAAATTTGGGAGGAAGGTGCTTGCAGTGCCAGGGCTGCTCCAACCCTTGGATGTGTAGTAATTGCAAGGCCACTAGAAAATTCGGTGGTCCTGGTAGAAAGAAGAAAGGGCGCAAGAAGAGAAAGTGTACTAGTCAATTACAGCAAGTATAAAATTAATATTAAATAAGTGCACATGCGGTTCAACTTATTCATTTTCGAATGCACATGCACTTAGAGATGCAGTCTCAGGCTGCTCATGTTCCAAAGATCACCTCTAGTCTTAACAGTGCAGCAGCTACACTGAGCTCACTATCTGTTGCAGTCCACACTCACACTCTAAGCTCATGTGCAGTGGACAACTTTCTGCATGGCCATTCACGTTGCAGGCATGCTATTATTGGTGATGGTAACTGCCTGATTTGAAGTTTCTATTTCATCTTAGTGCATGTATGAACAGAAGAAAATCACCAATCTGTAAGAGCATTCATTGATTGTGGATGTTATTAAGAAGAACCCCAGACCTTTCGTTCCATTGTGCCACCCATCTACTGTAGTGAAACATGTTGACAGAATGAAGAAAAACTACACTACACTAAAATCTTTGCCAAAGGCAGGTGTGACAAACTAGCGAAAGCTAATACAAAGGCCAACCAGTGAAAAACAGGACACACATAAGGAACAAAGACAGATAACCAAAGAATTGTAAACAGTAAAGTCAGTGGAAATAATAATAAAAAATAAAGCACCAAAGATGCAGATGCCTCGGTGCAGTAGCATGTATACTAGCATGCAATTAGCAGATGCATAATTACGACAGCACGTATGCATGCAGTAGATATATGGAAGCATCAAAACAGTATCATGGAAGCATGCAAGCAGCAGAACTATGGAAGCATGCAAGCAGCAGAAACCGGCATGGTAGCATGCAAGCAGCAGAACTATATGGAAGCATGCAAGCAGCAGATCACGAACTGCCATCACATTACGTGTCGTCCGCTCAGCAATACGACCGGCTCAGCCCAGCAGGCTGTCGAACGGCCAATGATCACGTGAGCTGGTCCGCGCGGTCCGGTCCGGTCCGCATTTGAGCCCGTACCATTTTTGGTGCGTGCACTCCGCGTTGCGCTTGACCCAAATGCCGCAATACATTTAGCGAGCAGAAAGTCGTGAACTTTGTGTACCTCTACTGCAAATACTTACTGTTTTTAGTGTACGCTCTTGCTTTAGAATTGTCATTCACGTTGATCGATGTGGTGTAGGCATGTTTTTCAGCGCTTAGAGCGATAATGCAGAATTCGTACTTGTTAGTGACCTTTTTGTGTACCTCTAGACGCAACATGACAAATATCCGAATAATTTTAATACCTCGGAGCTACTGTTCGATGATTCGAATGTGGTTTAGGCTATAATCTGTATGCAGACAAGGCGGCGTTATCTCGTCGCAAAACGCCTTTGATTCGGGCGGTTTTTGTATTAAGTAATACTGTAACCATGCAGAACCATAGTCAGGCGTGGCCTGCCTAATCGCATACTGTATATAGTCAGGGGACACTAGTATACACGACTTGTGCCCGTCGCAGCTATAGCTGCGACCCAATCAGATTGCAGTATCAGTTATGAATCTAATTTAAAACGTAATAATTACGTAACACTACTGTGTAAACTTCCTGAGTAGCCATTGTGATAATGTGATAACTAGCACGTGTACGCCCACGCATGTTAATACTACGTTAACCACTTCCTAAAATAATTGTAACCGCTACATTCCAGCGCGACGACTCAGGTATACTAGTGTCCCCTGACTATATACAGTATGCGATTAGGCAGGCCACGCCTGACTAGCAGAACCACGCTGTATCCAAGGGCAAAATTGACTTCCGGCGCAACGCGGAGTGTACATAACATTTATGCAGCAAAGTATAATACTAAAAATTACAGTATACACTATTGCAATTAAATTTTGTTATAATTACAACGCTTACGATGTTTAATAAAGTACACAACACAAATAAACGGAAGAAGAATGAAAGGAATAAGGAACAATAACAGCCATAATGATGCATCACACTGTGGACATATCAAAAGATTGATAAGTGGAACTAAGCATGCAATCAAAACCGGCACTACTACAAAAAAGGCAAAAATATTTATTACCAAAAACTTAAAAAAATTATCAACCACTACCGAAATATTGTACAAAATGCTCAAAATAATCAACCAGGCTATAGAGGTTATAACGACATATACCATCACTACGATTAAACCTACAATACGATCAGAAGATCCTGGTTTAGGATAAAAGAATAAAACAAGAGTAGATACCATGCACAAAACGCTGGATACAACTAGTCCAACTGTAAGCATAGTTGTAACAAAAAGCCTTTTCATAATTTTATTGTCATCTTTTCCTGCTCCTTGCTGGTCTTTTTGTCTGGTTTTCTCACTGAAATAGCAACCGATTAGCCATGTTACCACAGCAACAATTATTAAAATGTACACTGTACAGGTCAAGAAAAATGTCGCGGTGTTGGCAAGCACACTCAGTTCATCAGTTTCCCACGACCATTCGTATGTATTGGCAGCGACAGTTATCAAAATGGAATGCACTAGTATCCAACAGTAGCACACTCTAACAATGTTGAAAGACAAATATTTATTAGAAGAAAAACAGCCTCGCAGTCGCTCAGCTTCGACATTGGTAATTTGATCTTGAGATTTCTCAGGTTTAAGTATGGATTTTAGATAAGGCAAGGTCCTTGCAGCATCAATGACACTAACTATGCATGAAAGTATTGCTAGTGCCAATACAGAGGCAGAGAAAGCACAGGTTGGACTACCAATCGTTGAGTTACTCGTAGTATTGCTGCTAACCGCAGTTACATTGTCACACAGATCGGGTTTTACCAGTCCAAAATGAAATCCAGACAGCATCAAAAGTAGACAAGAGGCTACTATTTGTCCAAACAGCCACGCTATCCAGACTACTGCTGAGCTTGGTGGATCGTACGCGTCCAAAGACTCAATTTTCCATTCATCCTCGACAGCCGGCGCTGGCCGCTGATTTGCGGCATTATTCTCGTCAGGTGCAACTGGCGAATTTGCTGCCATGTTGTCAGTACTATACTTACCAGGATTCAGGTGCTACGTACAAAAAAAACAGAGGCAGGTCCGTTGTTTAGATATACAGCTGATATTGTTCCAGAAATTATTGTATCAGACATGTATTCATGAAATGGTTGTTGTGCGTGCCGCCTCCTGTTTTCTGGCTTAGACACTCCTACACACATAGCAGTTTTGCCATAGTAGCTATGGTTTTGCAAGCCAGCCGGGCCGTCTGGTCTTTTAGAGTACTACACTGAGGCTTACAGCAACTTAGTAGCTATATACCCGGCCAGAGACCAGCGTTTCAAATGTGAGTTTATTATAGTATTGATTTGACACAGAGCCATTAAATTTAGTGTTTTAGCTAGCGCTCCTGCTAGCCAACGAGCATTCATAAAAACAGTGCTGTAACATTAATTTTACTGTTCGTTTCTATTACTATAAATAACTCCATGCGTTTGCATGAAACCCTCGCTTTCAATGATATGCATATGACCAAAAAACATCGGTTTGCCATTGTTATTATTCAGGCTTCCTGAGTGCCTGCATGTGCTCTAGCCTCGAACGAACCTATATGCAAAGCAATCACTTTTGTGCACAATGCATACTTGTTTTTACATGAGATGGAGCTGTTTACTTTCATACAAGCTTTTGCTATTACTCATCACAGAAATTGGCTAATTGAAATGGACAAAAAATTGGTTTTTCTTTTGACTTTTTCAATCATTGTGAGCTGTGCTCAGTCGCAATGCAACACCAGTGAGCCTTACCTGCAAGACTGTGCTGCTTTATTCAAGATTTTCCGGAGTGCTCTCTTTAATACAAGTGAAAGTGACAACTTATTCCTCTTGCAGTCAGTCTTCTACCCTCCGATACAAGTTTCACCACCAGTACTTGTGAAAGTCACATATAAACTCAACATCACAACAACGTCACATCAATTGAAATCTTGTCCTGGGCCTGAACCTACTTTCTGCTTAAGCGATGGCATCTACACATTTGGGTGGACCAGCCAAGAAATATATCGTATCTTTCATCCTGTTATTATTAATCATCTTCGCTTTCAGCTACCTTTCTGGTTACTACAGATATCAGAAAATATTCATTCTTTGACTGAGTATTACGACCTTGAAGTTCTTCTGTGGGATGGGACACAAAGTTTGTCTTCACTTGATCTGACATTGAACGTCGATTTTACCGCCCACAAGTTTGGTTGTTATCCGAAAACACAACTGATAGAAGAGGCTTTGGGAGAGTTAACTCAATGGGTAAGTCACGAAATACACCATCCTATGCAAAAAGTACGTATGTGTTTGGAAATAATACATGTAGCTGCAATAGATCCTTGTACATGTGCTAGATGGTATGTGTAGAAAGTGTATAGGTGCCTTTTCGCCCACGCATTGTGAATATCATTATAAGGGCGGGGCTCACAGCACTACACGTACACGTACACAATACACGCCAATGGAGGAGATAAATTCAGAATTTTCTCACAAGATTTTTCATGCTGTGTAGCAAACTGTTTTTATTCACTAGTACCTGCTTGTAGCTGAACAACTTGCGGAGGGCTGGAGAGCTTTTTGAAAGTTTGCTCATGTACTGAGGTATTTTATGACTGTTATATAAAACGCTGGTCACTACACAAACATTTTCGTTCATCGACGATAACTCGCGACACGAGGATAATAGCGAAAAACGTTCGGTCCAGCCCTCGGTAACGTCCTTGGCTTGAAGCTTCTGGTTTCTAATAGACCTGCTCCCGCTACACGTCGAGAAATCTGGTGAGAAAAATTGCTACATCGTTTCGGGGATCGCGTGCACTTCGCGCTTTATAGATTTCGCTGAAAGAGTCACTGGCATAGCAGGACGCATGTCAACATGCTTCGCAGCAAGTTTCGCGCTACATGGCCGTGTGTCTGTGAAAAGTTACGGGCAAAAGAATTATCTATGACTAATGTATATAATAGTCCAGGTCAACAACTGCTACAGTAGAATAAGCTGGAATTGCGCCAAAGCCGATAGCTATAAAATTCGTTTTGTTTACGGTGAAAATTTCTTGACGAGCATGCTTATCGATGGGCATCGAATATAGCAAATTTCAGCAATGAAGCGTTAGCCATCGCCGAGCTACTAGCTCGCCCTGTGAAGACTAAGCACGATCGATTAAGGTACCGTTTTCTTTACAGAGGCGGATCCAGGAGGAATCAGGGGCCAATTCGCCCCCCTTCGCGAGCACGTTTAATTAATTCATAGACTATTATTTTTATTGATTTCCACGCCTAAAGTTTTACCTACAGTGCAACACTCTTACCAGAGTTCTCACTACTGCATGACTAGCGCGCTCGCTGTGCTGTGTACTGACTAGCGCGCTCGCTGCGATGATGCGTGCCAGAGTCAATTATTACGACCTTCATGAATATTAATTAGCTAAAATTAATATTCAAGAAGGAAAAACTAGAGCAGGTCAAAATTTGGACGAAATAATTCAGCAATTAAAACATGCTCAATATGTTAGGTTATATCCCACGTTAGCGGGATATACGACCAGTTATATCCCACGGGAAAGGGTGCGCTCAAGTGAAGTCGAGGGAGCCCGAGGGTTTATTGGTTATTGCTGAGTGTATTCACGATAAATCACGACCACATTTTATGTTACTCGAGTCTTCTAATACTAATGGCTCCTGTAATTAACGCAATAATTGTTCATTCTGTTATTCACAAGACCCATTAGTATTAGAAGACTCGAGTAACATAAAAGAAGAGTGTGATTGCACAAGCATTCTGGTAGGGTTGGCTTTCAACTTTTACCTCCTCCTTTTTTAACTTCATGGAGGGTTACCCATGTGGGTCATGTGACTTTGCTATGTAGAGCACATGACTTCCTGGAAATATGTGATATTCCCTATTATTAGACAGGAAATCACATGGCTTTTTTACATAATAATTATTGCCCTGGAGTCACATGATCTCCAGGGAAATAATGCTCTATAAACTGTGAGCGGTGCCTTTGATCTAAAGGCCTGCTATGATACAAAACGGGTCGTACGTCCCACCAACATGTGATATAACTTACTTGTACCAAGCTAAAGACTGTTCTGATCTTGGGCACGTGACGCGGAGGGAAATACGACCAGTTATATCCCTCAAAGAGTGTAATCTGATTGGTCAAAATAGCCTTAGTATGGTATGAGACGCTGATATTGTACGGTGGTTGGGAATCACGAAATAAGTGATTTACAGGAAGCGCGGTGCCTCTGATTCATATACTTTAAGGTATTATAATTACTATAGAAATTAATTTTTTTATTAACATCGGAAATCTTATATGACTATCAATAATAATACTAACCCAAGTTACTTTCATTAAATAATTATGTGTCTTACTATTATCATTCATTTTTTCTTCTTTAGTTAAGGGCATATGCTAAAGTTTCGCAAAGGGAAAGCTACAATTCTGCCATTGCAGTAGACAAAGGTGTTGCACTATATTGCACTTCTGTTAGCAACTATACCAGCTCTAGGAATTACTTCACGAACGGAGGTCAATACGGCAAAGGAATTCTTGTTTTTACTTATATAATTGGGTTCATTCTTGTCATTGGATTGACACCAATTTTATTGCCGCTTCTTTTTAAGATAATAAGAGATCTTCTTCAAAGATCTGATAAGAACTATGATGAAATGTTTCTTGCTGGAGCGTGCACGATCTCTACTGGCTACACGATCTTGTCTGTAAGTATTGCTTTCTATCAAGTGACAAGGTATATCAACGAGTTTGATCACATGAAAGCTGCATTTTTGCTTAGTATTTTATTGTGGATGCTTGTCAACACAATTTTTAGTGCTTTATACTTCAGGTTTGACGAGAAAAAGTTCTCAAATTCTCACCGAAAGCTCATTTTGCACTTTGCCATGTGTTTTGCTGCATTTAGCTTGTCTAGTTTCACTGGTATAGTAATGCTCAGTTTTGCTCCCACTATTCTCCTTCTTTTTGCTTATCCAGTGGATACATCGTCATTGCTTATTCTTCATGTTGCCTCGTTTTATAGCACTACCATTTTGCTTGCTGTCTTCTTCCGTGGTGTGAAAGAATGGATCATAAATCATGATTCAATTTTTGAAACTACATTTTGTTCAAGCTGTTATAAAAATGACTGCATCAAACATAAAAATTACAGCATCATCAAAAGTGCTTTCCAATGCATCATATTTGGTGGACTGCTATTGCTTGGAATGGTGTTGTTTGCAATGCTGCCATTAACCTATGTCTGCTTAATTCTACTCTATCAGTTTGTAGTTGCTAGAAGTGAAGTCAACCAGTTGCTTGCCTACAGTAACTTTGCAACTTATATCCCATCGATTGTTATTGCTGTCTTTGGATATATAATCAAGAAAGGAGCTTTTGATTTGCCGTATGAAGAAACAGCCAAGGAGAAAAATGAGGCTGAAACTGCCCTGGAGGAAGATGCTTGAGATAGTGTGATTTTACTGATAATAACTCATGTATGTACTCATGTATGTTTGCATGCTATAACATTACTTACGTATACTTCATTGCAACAGTTATAAGGCAATGAAAGAGCCAGCTTGCAATTGGTTAATGAAGCGACTCATGGTGTAGTATGTCTATATGTAGGGATGATCAAAAAATTGCAACGAAATCAATAATTCAGACATTGTCTGGTTGTTAATTCTGCGTCTAAAGCTGAACAAAGAGTTCAACGGAAAATGCTTTCACTCATGATCAAGAGGAAGCGTAAAATCTGTTTCTATAAAGAGTCTAAGACCTCATGAAGAGGCATGCTAAAGTGGATTTATATAAGGAGTAATATAAGTAGCTTCCACCTAATGGGTGGGGCTTATGTGGATAAGAGTCTGAAGAGAGACTATGTGTGAGTGATCATAATAATGTCTTTGGTCTTTTCTTTGCTATTTTAGTAGACCTTTGTCAGTTGCGTCGAAAATTTTGGATCAACACCTTTCATAATGAAAATTTATAATTGCTCGACTAGAGTGAGAGGTCTTGGCAAGAAACAAAAACGAAAATAATACTTTGTATTTTCAGGCTAACGACACCAAAATCACGCGAGAGCAGGAACGAGAATAATTATTTACGCCAGAAAGCAAGCCAGTAGCCGATAGCACAGATGATCTACAACAAGCTTGTATTGTCCAAGTATAATTATGTCATTATCTGCTCTAGAACACAATAATGCATATTGCAATAACTAATGATACTATACAAAAAAGACAATACAATGTCAATCAGAGAGAGAAGAAAATGGTTTGAAGAGCACATGTGCAAAATTGTGAAAAAAAATAATTATGTTAAAAAACAGCCGTGCAGCAATTCACAATCGTCCTAAGCATAATTATATCACTAGGTTGTCTCTTGAACTCCATAGCATAACGGAAAGGTCTAGGAATAATAATAATAATGGTAATATAATTAATAGAGTTTTCTTGTGGCTATGCGGCTAAAACTCCGGAGACAGAACATCACATATCATCTTGGAGACACCCTCGTGCGAGGTTCTGACGGTCAATCGATACATCTGGATAGAGAGAGAGAGGGAGGAAGAGAGAGAGAGAGAGCAAGAGAGAGAGAGAGAGACAGAGGGAGGGAGGGAGAGAGCAAAAGAAAGAGGGAGGGAGATAGAGGGAGGGAGGGAGATGGAAGGTGGGAGTGAGAGAGGGAGGGTGACATTATGTCTTTGTGGTTAGTCTGTAGCTGACCTTTGTTTGCAGGTTAGGCTCTAGTCGTAGCAAGCAGCCCACTAACACACTGCGAGTGTTGATGATGCCGGCTGAGACAAAATTGTCGGCATTCGGATCCACGTTTTCCAACAATGAGAGCTTGTAATTGATCAGCTAAAGTGAGAAGAGGAGAATACATTAATTTTATGCAAGCTGTAAAATAAGCACCTTCGATTTGTCTGTTTCTTTGTCCATGTTGGTACGAGCTGGAAACACTCTCTGAGCTTCTTGAGCAGGACTACAGTGAGGAGAACCAGGTCAACATTAATACTCACATACATGTACATGAATTTAAGAATTCTTGTACACACAGCTAGTAACTTTTGTCTCGGAATATTCAACTACACTGATTCACCCCACACATCAACTAGGCACATACCATCTATTGAGACTCGTGACTAACTGAAGGACTACACCACATAATATTCACACGCAAACTTGCACACACACACACACACAAACCTGCGCACACACACACACACACACACACACACACACACACACACACACACACACACACACACACACACACGCTTTACTGTACACGTACATTGCTAGTTGCTTCCATCGAGAGAAGAAGTCGTCAGCTGTCAGAGTAGTTGGATCACAGAACTTGTTCAGCGTCAACGGCAACTTGAGAACAATATGCTGAGGAGAGGTCCCACCCACACTGAGAGAGAAAAAATTCATAAACCAGAGACAAAACACTTGTACATAAAGACAAAAGGTAAAAAACTTGTACATTTTATGTTTAAATAGCCAGCTCTTACCTAAATTTGATCTCGAGGTGAGGCGCTTCGAAGAAGACGTTCTTGCAGTCCACGTTGATGACTTGCTGTTGCTGGGCTCCAGCTTCTACTGTGGTTGGCATAGGTTGAAGGTTGATCTCCAGTGCACTCTCATGATCAGCTGTGTTAGTGGTGACAGAGAACCCGTGTAGAGGTGAGCTGGACTTGTTACCGTAAAATACAATAATACGACCTTTGAGAGAGAGAGAGAGAGAGAGAGAGAAAGAGAGAGGGGTTATACACAATAAAGCAGAGTTACATAAGAGTAGTATATTATGTTATGGTCAGTAGTACAAGGCTTCAAGCATAGAGTATCACCTTCATGCACTAATGTGTTCAGTCTCTATTCACATGATGGAGTAGCCTTTATTCACATGATGGAGGATGATCAGAGACTGTACACATTAGTGCATGAAGGTGATGCTCTACATGTAGGCTATTGCCTGAGGCGTATCCAAAAATTTAGAAGTACCGAGGCGTGAAATTTGCTAATTATTTTAAATTTATTTATTCATGAAAATTGGGTTTATTGATGGTTATTACTTTTGCGCGATCGCCACTTGTCTGATACGCTGCAATAGACGGTACTATTCACTGTTTGCATGCTACAGCTTATCCTTGAAGTACATGTAATTATTACTACTTTGTCAAGTTGTTTTTTCTGTAGTTTTGTATAAATATTAATCCAACCTCACAATTAACATAGAACTTTCACCGAGGCAAGTGCCTGGGTTGCCTGAATTATAGGTACGCCACTGGCTACTGCACATGCACAATGTGTGGATTTATTTTGTGACCCAGTCATACTGACCTAGAGTCTTCTGGTACATTGACTTGATACCAATCTGAAGCACATCATTCTCAAACAACACTCCATTGTTCTTGAAGACGAACCTGCAGAAAACACAAGAAAATTATAAACCAGCTTTTGGAAAAGAGAATTGTACAAGTACAAATAACCCTAATTGTGTTGCTAAATTGTAAAATGCGAATTTTGTCTTCATAATTAGCAAGCTACAGTAAGTTTTCATAACTTAAGTTTACTTAAAATCTCAGACTGACAACTGTCATTTGTTTTGTGCTGACCGTTGAAAGCCCTCCTCTGCTCCAGGTGCGAGAGTACCACCAGTAGCTGGTACCGTGGGAGCTGGTTCAGTGGGAGCTGGTGGTCCAGTGGTGCTGGGAGCAGATTGGGTCAAGTCTAGCGGTAGAGATGGTGCTACATCGATGAGGAGGAGTGAGTCCAGTCCACCCCCTCCCAGAGGAGCTGAGACAGCAGAGGGGATAGGAGCAGGAGCAGCAGCAGCAACAGCAGGAGTGGGTACGGCACTGGGTACAGCAACTGGTTGGATAGCTAGAGAAGGAGAAAGAGAGAGAGAGAGAGGAAGAGAACAGTCAGGGAGGGACAGATTCAGTGACTGATTTTAAATTCGATATACATGTACAGTTTAACAATTTAAATTCCATTGTGTTTATACTAGCGTGAGAGGGAGAGAGAGAGAGAGCTGTTTTTACCTGAGGGTTGTTTGGCTGCTGTAGTATCTTCATCTTGTTCATCTCCACCGTGAAGCTTAACCATCCATGGCGCTGTCTTGTACAGCTTGGATAGAAGGAGTGAGTCTTTCTCCGGGAATGGAGGCATCTCCTGTAGCACTGTTGCCTGAGAGAGAGAGATAGAGAGGGAGGGAGGGAGGGAGAGAGAGAGGGTGAGTCAAGCTATGTTTAATGTATGGCTGCTAACCATCAGATCAGGATTTGCAATGTGGGATAGTTTAAGGTATTCTATTGCTCTCTGTTGCAGCTCAAGATCAAAGTTGCGGCTCTGACCATCCTGTTCAAGCACAGCTTGTATCTGCGGCTTTATCTCTGGATACAGGTTGACAAGTTTGATGTATGTAGAGAGCAGGAGAGCTCGTGTGCCGAGAGAACAGAACGGGTACTTGGAGTGGAGTAGCTGGAATTGGACATTGGGTCCAGAACGTGGGTCACCGGCTACCAAGTTGCCAAACTCTCCGATGATGTAGGAGCCCACCTTGATCATGTTCTCATGACAAGCAGGAGCTTGCAGGGCCTGAGAGGGAGAGATCAGGTCAGATTTGTTCACTCCACACACAGGCACTCACTCACTCACTCACTCACCCACCCACTCACTCACCCACCCACCCACTCACTCACTCACTCACTCACTCACCCACCCACTCACTCACTCACTCACTCACTCACCCACCCATCCACCCACCCACTCACTCACCCACCCACCCACCCACTCACTCACTCACTCACCCACCCACTCACTCACTCACTCACTCACTCACCCACCCATCCACCCACCCACTCACTCACTCATCCATCACCCACTCACTCACCCACCCACTCGTCACCATACCTGGAAGCATGTCTGGGCAGCATATGCCTGAACCTCTTGTTTGTTGATGACTATTTGTATAATACGATACCACACCTCTTCACCAACATAGTCACCAGCCAGTCTGATGAGCTTGAGGATAGTATCCACATACCAGGTATAGTCCTGGGCATACTTCTCTGAGAGAATGGCGATTTTTAGCACCTGAGAGAAGGAGAGAGAGATGAGGAAAAGGAAAATAAATGATGTTATACATGTAAGTTGTCATAAATATGTACAATGGATTTCAGGAGAAGTGAGTTACATGTACAATACGTACAAAAATGAAGTAAAAAGTTTTAACAAAAGATGATTCGTGCAAAAGTAAAGGAAGCTTAAGACTTGAAAAGGGACCAAACATAGAAGGGATGAAGGTTGGAAGAGCACAATGTCATGATGTGCTGTGTTACATGTATAGTATAATGGTCTTGTTACTCTTGTAGGCAACACATGTTGTACAAGAATGTGAAGTCACAATCACTCACAAGTGCTTCTCTGACGGAGTAGTCAGCGTGTCCGAGATATGAGAGCAGCTCACTGACGATGGTCTCAGAGTTAGTGACGTCACACATGGCGTAGAGTAGATCAATAGCTTTCTGACGAACACTGTTATCGCGCTCAGTCTGAAGAGAAACCAAAAATAATCACACATGACGTAATATTTTACAAAATAGTAAACAAACTGTCTAGCTACCTCACAGAAGGTTATGAGACACGACACCAGTGCACTAAGCAGTATGTGCAATTTAAACCCAGTGTACTTGCCTCCCAGTCCCATGGGACACAATTTTTTGCAACCATACTAAAACTTTGACTGAAACTTTGACTGACACCATACTAAAACCTGACAACTAAAAATTTATGCAACCATGATAACCAACACCGAAAAATTTATGCAACCATACTAAAACTTTGACTGACACCCCCAAAATTATGCAACCATATGACAAGCATAAAAATTATAGTGAATTTTTTTACAGTACCTTGGACAGTATCTTACATTATAATACACTATTGGTAACACCATTGTGCACTATATTTTACATGTACTGTATCTTACCTTGAGGGCATGTAGTACAGTGTCCTGATGTTTCTTGACTGCCTCGTGAGAGAACTCGGATGTAGCCAGACTGCACAGCCCCTCGAGTGAGAGGTACTTGAGATTAGGGTCCTTATGGTTAGTGAGGTAGCCACCGAGGAGATTACAGGCTCTCACTAGTAGACCAGAATCACTGAGAGAGGGGAGGGAGGGAGAGATTGAGGGAGAGGGGGAGGGAGAGAGAGAGAGGGAGAGAGGGAGAGAGGGAGGGATGGGGAGAGAGGGAGGGAGGGAGGCAGAGAGAGGGAGGAGAGAGAGAGAGAGAGAGAGAGAGGGAGGAGAGAGAGAGAGAGAGAGAGAGAGAGAGGGAGAGATACATGAAGGTCAGCTCAGCATGCATCCTCGAGTATACAAGTATGTACACAACCGAAAATGTAGAAATTTTCACGATATCTTAAATTTAGTCGAACACTTTTATACAGGGCAACGCCAAAATTAGCAAATCTGAGCAACATCAACACAACATTTACAGTATGCACTTTAAGTGAGAATTATCATAGATTCACCATAATGCATATACATACAATGTACGTTTATTAACATGATTATTTTGAGGCACACACAATCCATGCAGTACATGTATGTAACATGCATCATTACATTGTACACGGACACGTATGGTATTATGCATGCTTCATTGACAAATACTTATGTCTGCTCGAGTAAGCAAATCGCTACATGCTCTAATTTGTCTACAGCATATGCAAACTGTCGGATGTCATTACCTTTCGATATGTACAATTAGGTTGATAGCCTCAAACAGCACTGAGTTCTTGCTGTTGGCGTGTTGGACTTTTTTAGACTTGTTCGGTTCCTGAGAGAAAGAAAGAAAAGAGTAAAATACATGTACAGCTGATGTTGGAGGACATTACCTGTGCTTTTGTGAGTATTGCATCGATTGCTTCAGCTAGTCTAGACTTGACTATTGGATCCTCTGTAAGAGGAGAGAGAGAGAGTGAGAGAGAGAGAGGGAGGGAGAGTGGATGGGTATGAGTGAACGAACAAAAGGGTGGAGAGAATGGTTGGATACTGGATAAGCATGAGTATGTGGATGGGTGTGTGGAGTAAGTGAGTAAGCGAAAGGGTGGAGAGAGTGGATGGGTGAGATGGTGGGTGTCTTTACCTGGTGTTGGGAAGCACTGTAGCAGTTTCATCAGCTTCACACAGAGCCAAGGAGCAGCCACAAAGTAGTAGGTATAGTCTTGCATATCGGAATGACTCTTGGTGACAATCTACAGAAGATAAAGATGTATAAATAA
>OZ024788.1:3024386-3111886 GCA_964017065.1 Haliclona indistincta | reverse complement strand
CTAATGAATAATTTTAGACGACTCAACCGTGATTAATTATTCTAAGAATACAACTTTGAATTAAATTTTGGGCGGGTGACGGAGTTAAAATTTACTGTTAAAATAATTTACAGTAGTTCTCCTTTGAGCAAAACTAAGTCTCCCACGATATTAAGCTCAGTGACATACAGTTTAATTTCTTCACCAACTTCAAGATGATCGTGCGGTCCCTCGTAAAGCTCAACATGAGCATTGAAGCAGTCGTAGATCAGACATCGCACATAGCTGTCCCTGATGTGGTTGACCTTGCCTGATAGCATCTTGCCTACACATTGAGTGAACTTGAAGACAAATGCCTGATATTCCAAGTCAAAGTGTACGAGTTCATTTTCTGTGTTTCCCACTTTATTGAGCACCTGTGGATTGCTGTAGCACAACAAAATGCTGTCAAGATCAGGAGAGGATTGCAACACTCGGCTGTTGAGGTATTCAAGCACTTTATCATGGATTTTGTTGATGTAAGATGGTAGCTGCAAGGTCATTGGTTGTCGTACTTGAACGACCTCAAAACACTCTTTTGGTTCTTCCATCTTCGACATGTTGTGTGCTGAAAATATAAGGACAGATTAGAATGAAAAATAATCGACAACAATGAGAACATGCATGCATGGTTTATTGCTACAGACAGAAATAAGAAAAGATAATTTAGATTACAGTGATACTGTTGGGTGCTTTGCTACACACCTGAACGTCGTAACATAATATCTACCTTGGCGGCTGTGGCTTCGGCTCTGTCTTTCTGTGTCGACAGTTGACAGCACGTGTGTGAGGGCGTTGTTCTTCGCGGGCGTTCACGCTGGATAACAAACCCCACCTACATCTGCAAGAGCGCGCGCACGTGGAAGAACTCGCAGCAAATTTCTCTCTCTGCACAGCCACTGCAGTGACTCGCTGCTTTACTTCAGAAAAAACAGACTGAAAACTGTTGCTAAGTAAGCGTGATTGCTAGTTGTTCAGTGGTTTTTGTTGAGATTTTTGGAGCACTATGATCGTCATGCTGCTTGTATCGAGGATCCTTTATTATGGTGATAACCTGACGCTTTTTTAGAGTGCACAGTTGGGATGCTATGCGATGTCCCAAAAGCTGGTACAGTACTCCTCTTCTGACAGCAGTGAAGGAGCTCCCTTGACAGATGAAGAAGAGAGCGAGAGAGGAGATGAAGAGTGCATTGAACGACCCACCAAGAAACTAAAGAGGTATACACAACTAGAAATACGTGTTTTGTACCATTTGTATTTAGTAAGGTGTGCTCTCTCTACTGCATGCATGTGTTGATTCAGTTTTCTGTTTCTACAGGAGTAGCCCTTTACCTCTGCCTCAGAGTATTGCAGACATGTTTGATGACGACAAAGGCAAGTCACTAGCTAGTTGACATCTCCAGAATCTCACTACTGTGTAATCATGCTGTGTGTCCTTGCTATGTACTGCTGCATTTCAGCCCCACCCATTGTGTACATGGATTTGTCTGGAGCCCGCCCCACTTGTACTAAGCATACCACTCTGAGCATTTTTCCCTGTACACACACTTTTCAACTGTAGCATCAATGATGCATTGATCCATTCAAATCCTAATATGTTTGCACTGTACGTAATACTCCTGTATGTTTGAGGTAGACAGCAAATTTAAAATTCTAGCCGCTCTATGACTGCACTTGGTGTGGGTCAATCAGCTTGATATCACCGTTTGCAATTTCTTGATGAGCACTCAGTCAGACTGTATCTTCTAAAAATAAAGTTGCCCGGAACCCTTTATGCTGCTTATGTGTAAATTTGTGTTGTAGTCTTGTATGTGCACTTTGAAGGTATTTTTAGTAACTCACTAAACCCATCTGTAATTGTCCTGTGCAGATCAGCATAAGGAGGGCAGTGCTAAGCATTCTGGAAGAAAGCGATCCTTTGCTCACGTCCGCGGGAATTGGCCGACATACATTTACATACCAGGTCAGTTAGAAATAATATTGCTTGAAGTACAGTCAGTCAAGCATTGTACACTAAACTCAAGTACCTTCGATAAAAAACCTTTTATAGTTCTTATTTAAATAACTTACTTTAGTCATGAAATTATTTGCCTATACCTTTTAGTAGAGCATGAAAGTAAACTGTATCTTTTGCGATCTTTTTATCACAACAGTTGTATTGCTTCTTTCGTTGCCTCTACATGTAGTTCAATTTGATGAGGAGATCATCTCCAATATACAGTCCTACCAGCAGACACTGGCTACTCTCCTTCCTCCTGCTAAAGGATGGGCGGAGCTACACACCTTCCCACTCACTGATCTTCACATCAGTCTCTCTCGCACTGTGCCGATAATGTTCCACTGGATCGAACCACTGACAAATACTCTGAGAGAGAAACTCAGGAATATGACAAGGTTCATTAAAGTATACAATATTTTTGGTAATTATCGCCGCAGAGGGCGTCATTATAAATACAAGTGGTGTAGAGGTCTCATGTTAGAAAATGCGGTTGTAAAATAATATTTATGTGTAATGGGATAAAAATGGGATAATGTAGCTATTTTTTACGCATGCGAATGTTTGATATTTCTGTGAATTTGCTAATTTACCAAACATACATTGCTATTTCAATTTAGGATGCACTAAGTTTGAATCCAAAACTGTAGAATTTAATACTCACAAAAGTGCAACATGAAATCACAGAGCGCAGATACACACATTTTGGTTGACACAGTGGTTCAAAGGTTCATATTAGGCAGAGACCCAGAGGGTATAACCATGCATGCACAAAATAAACAGTTTAGTGGACAAACAATACGATATTAGTTCAGGTATAGTCTTGAAGCAGCCAACTGGCCAAACGGAGAACTTTGGCCTTAATGCTTGTCTCCTATCCAAAGCTGTCCTCCTGATCGCAGTGTGCTCTTGTGCTGAACCTCGTTTAGATACTATGTACAGTGGAACCCCTCTATCCCAGAATCACTTGGGACTCGAAATAATGTCCTTATTAGAGAAGTGTCCTGATTTCAGGAGTTGTGCAAAGAGATTACCATAGGTGTCCACAAGAAGGGATTGCTGGGTTTCATACAGTGGGGTGCCCTGGAATTTCACCAAATTATATTGAGTGATAACATTGTGGTTATAACTCATTTATAAATTGTGTATCTAACTGTGAAAAAATGGCAAGGAACGTTGTCTAATAGTGTCAGCATCTGGGAGGCTATGCCCCCAGAACCCCTGCTGTTGTATTTCCCCCAGGCAAAAATCCTGTATGAAACCCTCTGTGCCTACAGAGCTATTGATCGCTGTGTACATAAGCTTCTCAGTGGGAAACTCCAATTGTAGTCTGAGAATGTATGGTGTGAGTTTGAAGCCATACACTCATACAATGCATACATCAACCACCTGTGTAATGTGTTGACTTAGCTAAATAAAACTTGTGGTACCAAACCCGTAACATGTTTTAAAACTAGTACATTCATGGAATGGCAGGGGCGAGCCTGAGCATTGATATAATTTAGCCTTGTTAGTGTGTAACATGTAAATAGGTATACTTACAGCATGTATTTGCCTCACACATAAATAAAATTCACTAATAGTAACAATTTATTATCTATCTTCCTCTGTTGTGTTCTTTCATTGATAATTAACCAAAACCATCCATTTGGAGTCAGAAGTTGCTGCTAGTATTAAAATATAATATTCTGCTCTCTCTAAATACTTTTTTCTATGACAATTTTGCATGGCTGTACCAGTAGCAAAAAGCTTCAACGGTACCAACCAAAAGAAAAGACAAAAATCATAAGTTACTAGATTAAATTAGATAGATAGCCACGAATATCTCTCTTGAAAACAGAGAGGGATGAAGCGGAGACAATCTCAGCAGGTAATTTGTTCCATAGTTTAGCAGTGTCCGGGAAAAAGGAGGAGTCATAAGCAAGACATGTCTTAGCATTGAGTCAATAACTATAACCTATGTTCTTCAGTTTCTGTAGACAGTCTTTTGTTAGCCCTTTCACGAAGGTTTGAAAGTCTGTTTGCTCAATTATTTGTAATGGAGAGTAATACAGCGCGGGATTGTATGGGCCGAGTAGCAGTGGTGTCTCTCTTCAAGTTCACGCTGTCTGCGCTTCCTCTCCCGCGCCAAAGCCCTGGTTCTTGCTGCAGCGTCAGTCACAGTATCGCTGATGAGGGCGCCGGGTGCATCATGATTCATGGAAAAGCGAGATGGGAAGGCGAATCGTCGAGTCGTCCATTTTGCAGTCGAGTTATGAAAGAACGTCGAGTAGTTATGAAAGAACGTGCAATCTCGGGGCCTTGCAATTGCTGCCCTCGTGGACCTCGCATACAATACTACAGTATGGGCCTCGCCATATGATTGAAAAGGACAAACGCTACCCCGTGACAGATAGATAGATAGATTGATAGAAACATTCCCCGCCGCGTGGGCCATTGTGCCAATCAATGTGGGGCTCGCTCAGGCTCGCCCCAATTAAAATTACCACAAAGAAAGATTTTACAGTTGATTGAACAGTTCATACAAAATCACAATAAGATCTGCGTACATAATAGCAGTCACTTGATCAAATCATACAAAAATCATAGTCATATACAAAATCAAATCCTACTGTAGGCAAGTAGAATACTTTGCTGGTGCACTATGTTACTATGTGACCAATCTAGCTAATACTAACATGCAAATTAACTGTCAACACTTGCTTTTACTGGTTCAGAACACTCCAGTTAGTTTCAGTAGCACGCCCAAGAGACCGATGAATATCGATATGTAGGCAACGTTGAACCCGAATCGTAGTCGAGCACAGAAGAAGCTGACACGAAACCCGAACTTCATATTCTTGAGATGCTGGATATACAGCTGCTTCCTCTCACGGGTCAATGGATGATTATCACCTTGATAAGCGTTCACTTTCTTGATGAGCTTTTCACGAGACACAGTCACTGCGGCTGCTTTGAAGCACGGATAGAGGAAGAGAAAACAGTGCTGTAGTGTGAACAAGGCGAAAATGACTAGCTCCACGTCTTGAAATCCAATTGCTAGATTGGTGGGGGAAAAAAATTTGGAATGCATGTAGAACTCTACCATGTCTAGAAACAGAGCGATCAAGAGGAATGAAGTGACAGTGTAGAATATCCAATGTAGTGTGAACCAGTACTCAAAGTGGATTATCGTTGCCTGAGCCATTTTTGTAAACTGGAGATCTCGTCGAATAAGACGCTCTAGTCCATCGCCATCTTCATCATCTTGTTTTCGATGTTCTGTGAATTCATCGTACAGTTTCAAGCACCTGTGAGTGACTGAGTAGGCTATCTTTGAGAAGATGAAGCAACTGACAATCGTACACAGCAGAGAGTACATGTACATTCCAAAGCCAAGTGCCTCCAGCCATGTAGGGTTAGATCTAAAATTCTTATTGTCGTCATCTGTGTAGTACTGTCTGTAGAAGTGAAAGGCACAAAACACGACTGCACAAGCAATCCAAAGGGCAATGTTGATTACGAATAGAACGATAAAGTAGAGAGATTCTGGCAGGTCGATTTTGGTCGAAGTTGGATTTAATTCATTGTCTCTATCTTTGTATTGAAAGGGATCCAGAGGCCTAGGCATGGGATCGGGCCTGGCATTCAGAGGCCTTTGTTCTGGAGCGGTGCACTGTGTCCACAGCCAATCACATTTGTAGGTACACACGAGTGCGTATATGAACAGGAGAAAAGAAAGAGCGCTGGAAACACCTATAAACAGAATGACCAGTTTAGAGAATGCTTCAAATTCGATGAGGTTGTCGATAACTTTACTATCATTGAGAAAGTGCTTGTCGTTGCTTTGGGTTGACATCACGATATTCGGTATACTGTTATCAGCGATCTTTGGTACGTTGAAGATAAATGTCACATTGAATACATTGACTGATCCAGTAATCCAACTTGTCATTATGAAGACTGCCGGGGTAGTATTTATGATCAAAAACAGAGGAGTCATGATCGCCAGTAAGACAAAGTTGCAGAACCGTTTTCCCCAAACGTATTTGTTTGAGTCCCGAAGGTTTTCACTGTATGACAAATGGATCAGCTGCCCAGTAATAGAGCTGAGTATGACCAGTGCAATTTCTATAAAACCAGCTGCTAGAATCTCAATGTACTTTTTGCCTGTGTTTTTGCAAGTGTGATTAAACAAACATGTGTGCTATTCCAAGATCTTACTTTTTTGTCGGAGATTGGGTTCCATTCTGTGGACTTGTTGCTTTGTTCACTGATACACTAAAATTCAGATTTCTGGATAGTCTGAGTTGGGTCACTTGGGATAGCAGACTTGATAATCTGACTTGGTTGTGCAACACCAGCTGTATTATACGTACCAGCATGCAGGCTATCCAGTGATGTGGGCTGGTACTGACTGATGTGGGGCGACTGTAGTTGGGTTTCAGTATTATTGTACAAGCCTTATTGTGGTGATCTTATATACACAGCTGCATTGTTACAGGTAAGCTATAGTTACTACTAGCCTGTTGGATACTCCTTTTGGGCTGGTCTTCAGTAGTTTACTTGCCTGATATGCCTGCCTTGTGTGAGTGTACTAACTGAGTAACTAAAATTAATGAACAACAAGTGCAGGAAATATCCCATAGTGTGTGAGGTGTGTATACTTTACAGTATAACAACATAGCATTCATCATGATAGCTACATCACACTAATTCATTGTTATCATAGTAAAAAATCCAGCTAGTTACAGTAGCGTGTCCAGGATATAATCCAAATGTAGTCAAGCCTTGACATAAGAGTTGACATGAAACCTGAACTTGCGGTTTCGTATGATGAATTAACTGGATAAATAACTTATTCCTTTTCGTCACGATAAGCATTGGCTTTTTTGATGAGGTTTTCATGAGACACTGTAGTTATGACTATGTATTTATAGTGTACAGACAACACACTGTAAAAATATTTAACTGTGACTTTCTTATTACTGTCTAGTGTCTCACTGAGGTATAAATAATGTCAAGTTTGGAGTTGGGCCTCTCAGTTGTCCAGTTGATTAGCATTCCATTGTTGTTATCTTTATCAAACTATTTCAACAAAAATTAAAATAATTCATTAATACTTGACATTGTAATAACTTGTCAGTCCAAACACATTGATTCTTTACTAGTTTTTAGCGCAGAATTATTTTTTATTCATAACTATTTAACTCCTAAAGTCGTTTAATACCTTTGAGTGTTGTGGTTATCGGTGATTTTCAATGGTGTATGTAGACTGGACTTAGTTTCGAATGGCTCAGGCCTAAAATTTGTAAATAATTTGAAAATTTGTGTGAGATTTGGCACGCACCATAGAGTCAAAATGGCGTTACATCTACTCTCAACTGTGTAGACAGACTTACCAAAAAGTTATCAAAACCATACAAGATTACAATGGTATACAATACATTGTTAATGAACAGATTTCACAAAACCCTCGGCATGTTGCACATTGTAGAGTTAGCTCCTTAGTTATGGTTTGCAGAAGGAGCTTTGCAGCTAAAGCCAACTTGTTTGCTATTGAAACTGCACTGCTAACCAGAAGACAGCAAAGTGCTGACTAGGACAAGGTGTGTCAAGTGGGCGTGACCGTGAACACTGAGCTGAGTAGGTAGCCATTGCTCTTGGCTTTGATAGGCTTTTTCTTGAGATGTCTACGCACCCCCAGAGCTCTCCTGCAGTTTAGATGGAATCTACAAGTACCTAGGTAGTCAGCTATGGGCGCTTTTGTTGTCAGAGAGGTCAAAGACGGCCGTCAAGGTGAGCCAGCCATAAATCGAGAACGAAAGCACTTTAGCAAAATCCACGAGTCACATTGCAAGCCATTGTCATGCTAAGCCTGTTATACCTTTAGTCCTTTACTGAGTTTCAGAAGTGAACGATGGTCTCTGCAGCTCATTGGACAGAATTAAAGGACGAATGACAGAGCAAGTACCGTAACCCTTGCGCATGCGCCGAGGGTTAATAAAGATTGGTTGTAGACTTCGATCAAATCAGAAAAAATTGTGAGCTTAATAGTGATAAATTATTACAAAACTTTATGGTTCATGTACAATTTGACACATCGAACAAAATCATAGTGTTTTTTAATAGCACAATTATGATACACATGCTGTTGTTAGTAGTCAATGAGTCACTTAGCTCTTATACTGGTTTTAAAAGACCTTTGTTAGTTTCAGCAGCACACCCAAGAGACCGATGAATATCGATATGTAGGCAATGTTGAACCCGAATCGTAGTCGAGCACAGAAGAAGCTGATACGAAACCCAAACTTCTTGTTCTTCAGATACTGGATAAAGAATTGCTTGTGTTCACGTTCCAAATTTGGATAAGCATTGATTTTTTTGATGAGCTTCTCACGACCCACAGTCACTGCGGCCGCTTTGAAGCAAGGATAGAGGAAGAGAAAGCAGTGCTGCAGTGTGAACAAGGCAACTACAACAAGCTCTTTCCAAGAAAACCCAACTGCCGTTTCTACTGGCTTGATGAACGTGGATTGTATGTACATTGTAAGCATATCAAAGAAGAGTGCTATTGTGAGGAACGAAGTGACTGTGTAGCATACCCAGTGAACAGTGAACCAGTATTCGAACATGTTCAGTGTAGCTTGAGCCATCTCGGTAAACTTGTCATCTTCGTCAATCAAAAAATCTAGTATACCACCTGGATGATTTGTATTAGCTGGAGGAGCACCGCCTTGAAGTGGAGGAGCACCGCCTTGAAGTGGAGGAGCATCGCCTGGATGTGGAGTATGATTGCCTGGAGGAGCATCGCCTGGAGGAGCATCGCCTGGAGGTGGAGTATGATTGCCTGGAGGAGCATCGCCTGGATGTGGAGTATGATTGCCTGGAGGAGCATCGCCTGGAGGTGGAGTATGATTGCCTGGAGGAGCATCGCCTGGATGTGGAGTATGATTGCCTGGAGGAGCATCGCCTGGAGGTGGAGTATGATTGCCTGGAGGAGCATCGCCTGGAGGTGGAGTATGATTGCCTGGAGGAGCATCGCCTGGAGGTGGAGTATGATTGCCTGGAGGAGCATCGCCTGGATGTGGAGTATGATTGCCTGGAGGAGCATCGCCTGGAGGTGGAGTATGATTGCCTGGAGGAGCATCGCCTGGAGGTGGAGTATGATTGCCTGGAGGAGCATCGCCTGGAGGTGGAGTATGATTGCCTGGAGGAGCATCGCCTGGATGTGGAGTATGATTGCCTGGAGGAGCATCGCCTGGAGGTGGAGTATGATTGCCTGGAGGAGCATCGCCTGGAGGTGGAGTATGATTGCCTGGAGGAGCACCGCCTTGAGGTGGAGTACGATTGCCTGGAGGAGCACCGCCTTGAGGTGGAGGAGCACCGCCTTGTAGTGTGTTGTACAGATCCAAGCACCTTCGAGTAACTGAGTAAGCAAGCTTTGAAAAGATGAAGCAGCTGACAATTGTACACAGCAGAGAGTACATGTAGATGCCAAATATAGTTCCCTCTGCTCCAATAGAAATATTGCTGGGGTAGTATGAGAGCTTGTTGTAATGCCAATGGACAAAAAGTCCTATGCAAGTGCCAACAGAGCTATGTTGAGCACAAAGAGAATGCAAAAGTACACTGATTCCGGCAGATCGAGTTTGGTAGATGTCTTATCGTTATCATCGAAACGAAACGAATCTAAAGGCTTTATTTCATTGTCACCTCCTCCTTCTTCATTTCCCTCACCTTCTTCATTTCCCTCACCTTCTTCATTTCCCTCGCCTTCTTCATTTCCCTCACCTTCTTCATTTCCTTCACCTTGCTCGATTATTTTGTTCCTCATGGTGCACTGTCGTAGCCAGATACACTTGTATGTGCAGATAAGTGCAGACATGAATAGAAGAAACGACAGAGCGCTTGAAACAGCAAAGAAAGCTATGACTAGTTTAGCAAATGGTTCAAACTCATTCAAATTGTCTCTCACCGTACTATCATTGAGAGAATACACGTCCATGGTTTCAGTTGACACATCACGAAGCATTATTGTAGGGATCTTGCTGTCGTCGACTTTCTCCACATTAAAAAGAAAAGTTACGTTGAATACATTGATCGAACCACTGAACCAGCCATAGAGCACAAAACCTGCTGGAACAGCATTCAAAAGAACTAGTGTCGCGACAAAGAAGGGGAGTATCATAGCACAGAATACTTTACAGCCTCTATTGCCTTGTAGGTCTCGAGTGAACTTGAAATAGGAGACGTGGAGTAACTGTCCTGTTATGAGGCTTAATGGTACCAGTAGAACTTCAGCAAAGATAGCTGTAAGGAAAAAATCATGGAGTGTCAAAAATGCAGCGACTGTGAACTTTTTGTGTTTTATGTGTCTCCGTCAAGAAACCCTTGTATGTATAGTAAGGTAAATGGCATACTTACCAAAGCCTACTTCAGCTTTATTGAGATATCTGTTCCATTTTTTATTTGCTTTTCCTGTGTACAAAATGAAGAGATCAGTAGTATTTTGGTGGAAAAATTTAGACTGGGCACTAAAATTAAGCTTTGTAAAATACAAATTTTAGTTCATTCGCCCAAATTTTGACCCTCCAATATTTTCCAGTTACTAAAGCTACTGCCTTAGGTTGTAGAGAGCCTGAAGGACAGGATGTTTCTGATTGACAATTCTTCCATTTTTGCGGTTAATAAATGCTATTTGAAACATTTCACCTACAAGTGCTTGTGCGTGCAATTTTGAATTTACCTAACTAATAATTATTACGTCATTTGATAGTGTGTGGGGACCGCCCTCGTGCTATATGGCAGCTCAAATGTGTAGCTAGCTTAGTCTAACAGCTCCTTAGCCTGTGAATCTGTGATCTTTATGCTAGTTACTTAAAGGTATGATAATGAATATTAATTTCAGCATAAGCTTTGGTCTGGCCGTGACCGGACCAAGTGTCCCGGCCTTGTAGTGTATACACATACTCTCAATGCACTCACTGTATTTGGCTGGTAGTTTATGGGTAGCTCTCCCTCTTCGCCCTGAGTTGGGAAAATACAACAAGTACACTGACCACAATGCTAAAAACAAACCCTTTATTATGGGTAAGATTTTTTGATGGTGACAAACACACACATGTTCTTTGGTGCTTAATGTGTGTAGACAATAATAGTGCATATAGTACATAAATAATATTAGCTAGGTTTTTACAAACATAAAAATTTATTAGCATTCAGCAGCGAAAGACACCCCTAAAAATAAGAAGGTTCGACTGTATATTGTAGACACGGCAGATTTTATGACACAGCAAACGTATTCAACTGCAGTTATGTTTCAGATTTGTGTGTTTCTATTTATTGTTATACTTGTTATTCACAGACTACTAATAATTACATTATCAACATAGTGCATCCGGCTAAGCTGCTACTGTATAGCTAGTAGCTATGGAATGTTTTATCAAATGCTGAAGGCTATATCACATGTGGAAAAGAATGGTTGCCTCATATCCCAAAAAATAATATTTGTAGACACATGATGACTAGCATATCCTTTGCTGCTCAAATTAACAGCCATGATGTATAAATAGGCCTAAGTGAAGTATACTGTTACTGGCATGAGTGTGACGCCTTGTAATCGATCAATAGTAACTTTAGCTTTGAATCTCAGCACATGGACATGCCTATGTGGGTGTGGTCAACAGTCTTCAAAATCAATCTGCTTTTACACCAAATTCTGAATTTTGCCTCATGCAATAAAATTTGTAAGATAAGTGAACGTATTTCTCCTTGATTCAATCACTCTTATAAATTGTCATGCTATAGTTGTGGTAGCTATCAACGGTGATTCAAATAACTTATCTGTTATGAATGTATGTTGGCTCTGTAATCACCTGCTGCAGGTGGTGGAGGTGGGTTAGATCTTGGTGGAGGTGGTTGAGATGATGTAGATCTTGGTAGAGGAGGTTGAGATGGGTTAGATCTTGGTGGATGTTCATTTGATTTGTCTACATTTGAAGCAAAGAATAGTTTTTGTCTGCATTTTTACACAACTGCTAGTGTAGGCAAACAATATCGCCGATACAGATACAGATATTATTTTTGCATATTATGTGCAAAACCAAAAATGTGATTGAAATGGCATTTTGGAGGCACTTTTGCATCGATTCTGTTCAGCAGACATTGCTGATGAAAAGAGAAACAGGTTTGTAGCTGAAAAAGTGGAAATGCTACTGTTTTGGAAGAAGAACTTGCAGTTACTGAAGTTGAGTATTGACTTTAAAAAAAAATTTGATCTATACTATCTACATTTAAATTGCCTATAACTGATCCTTGCCTATAGTACAAATATAGGCGCCTATACAGATACAGATACCAGTATAGGTACAATACATAACAAGGCAGTAAACCTTCTAATAAAGGTGTCTTTTCTTCTTTCTTTACGTTTGTTGCCATTCTGGTTATAGTAGGATGACTTGATAGAGGACTACTTGCTCTGAGATCTAATATCTGATCTTGCTGTATATATCAGCTGCACAGTAGGCTCACTAGGCTGGCTATCCACTGATGTGGGCTGGTACTGACCACTATCGTTTGGGTTTCAGTATTATTGTACAAGCTATCTTATACACACAGCTGCATTGTTACATGTAAGCTAAAGTTACTACTAGCCCATAGGAAACTCCCCTAGGACAATGTGCTGTCCTGAATGTGCAGGCCTTGTTATTTTTGGTAGCACACCCAAACATACATAATGACCTGCTGCTGAAACAAACCCAAACTTGTTGTTCTTCAGATAGAACTACTTATCTGCATTGCATAGTTGCTGGTCATCTCAAGAACCGTTCACTTTATTGATGAGCTTTCACGTGACACGGTCACTGCGGCCGCTTTGAAGCAAGGATAGAGGAAGAGAAAGCAGTACTGTAGTGTGTCTGTGAACAAACTGTCTACAAAAAATGCTTTGTCTAGTGAATTGTGAACTAAAATGTGAAAATGTATAGCTTAAAACAGGTGACTTAATTCGTGGAGAATATGCTGTTACCTTATACTCTATTATAATGTTCCAATACTCTTAGTTTCTTGAACCATGCATGCAGATCTGTGACTATTTGATGAAGCAATACAAGATCATAATGTTATCACAATACAAAAGAACAAAGAGGGCATATTTTTAGTGATTACTTTACACAAATCATCCAATCAAACAGAATATTGTGTATGGCACAAAGTTTGTTCATATACAGTAGTTATCTTTGAAATAAATTGTCACTTAGCGGATAAACGTGCCGCTATCACTAGTTCAAAACACTCCAGTCAGTTTCAGTAGTACACCAAGCAGACCGATGAATATCGATATGTAGGCAACGTTGAACCCAAATCGTAGTCGAGCACAGAAGAAGCTGATACGAAACCCAAACTTCTTTTGCTTCAGATGCTGGATATAAAGCTGCTTTTTCTCAAGGCTAAGTTGTTGATTAAGTGGATGAGCATTCACTTTCTTGATGAGCTTTTCACGAGACACAGTCACTGCGGCCGCTTTAAAGCAAGGATAGAGGAAGAGAAAGCAGTGCTGCAGTGTGAACAAACCGACTACAAAAAGCTCATGAAAAGAAAATCCTATTGCTGTGTCAGTGCTTGGGTGGTAGCTGGATTGCATATAGTATCGCAGCATATCAAGAAACAGTGCTATTGAGAGAAACGAAGTAACAGTGTAGAATATCCAATGAACTGTGAACCAGAATTCAAAATAAACTATAGACGCTTGAGCCATCTTGGTGAAGCCGAGATCGTTTTCAATTAACCGACCAACACCACTGTCCTCTTCACCCTCTTGCCTTTGATGGTCTGCAAATGTTTTTAATTGTCCCTGACACCTATGAGTGACTGAGTGAGCTATTTTCGAGAAAATAAAGCAACTGACAATTGTACATAACACAGAATACATGTACATGGCGAATACAGTAGCCTCTGCCCATACAGCGTTGGATTTAAAACCATTGCCTGTGTAATATGCTTTAAAATGTAAGCCGGAGAAGTAGCCCAAGCAAGCAATCCAAAGTAACAAATTCAATAGCAAAAGACTGATGAAGTATATAGATTCCTTTAGGTCGAGCTGAGTTGATGTATTTGCGTTATTAAACTGAAATGGATCCAGAGGTGGATTTTGTCCATTGTTTTTACGTTTGTATGTGCACAATAGAGAACCTAAGAACAGCCAAAATGAAATGCTGCTTGCAATAGCAAAGAAAGCCATGACCAGTTTAGCGAACGCTTCAAACTCATTGAGATTATCCTCTGTAGTACTATCGCTAAGTGAATACGCATCAACACCTTTAGTTGGCAGTTCACGGAGTACTATCGATGGAATCTTGTTAGCGTTATTATCAATCCTTGGTACGTTGAAGATATAGGTTACGTTGAATACAGTAACCGATCCACTAATCCAACTGTACATCACGAGTAATGTTGGAGCTGTGTTTGCAATCAAACCCACGGTAACAAATAGAACGAAAAAACCGTAGATGGTTTTTTTTGCCTGTTCACGATGTTGATCTTGTGGTACTTCGTTCTGATCTACACCTGCCTTCTTGAGATTTGGCATATGGATAAGCTGTCCAGTGATGAAGCTAAGTGGAATCATAAAGATTTCCACACTTTTTGCTGAAAAAAAAAGTAAAATCACAATTTTTATACATGACATTGACTTACCAAGTGCACACTCTGTAGTCCAAGGTTCTGTGTGAATAGAAGCACTCTTTATCATAGATCAAGTATTTGAATGTTTTAAAGTTTTGTGCGAAAAGGTTTATACATCATTAAATTTGCATAATAATTTATGATTGTGTAAAATTAAGTATGCTATAATTATATTATTGTACATTTTTGGACATAGTTTGAAGCAAAACTTGTTTACTTTTACATTTTGGAAGCAGTCTGAAACATCTATAGCCAATACTCATCAGCTACTGTTTAGATTTAGATTTACTCTTCTCAGAGCTCGTTGACCAGGAGCCGACAACAGGCATGACAGAGACTTTTCTCAGTTAATAGCACAAGCGCTCACTCAGGAGAGCTGCTAACGCCCTCATGGCATAGGTCGAGCTGAGTTTGCATATACTTTGGCGTGCTGAGACATGCCAGCACAGCAGTTCAAACCGTGGTTTGGGTACTAAAATTTGTAACTGTGCCAGTATAAACCAGAGATTTCAACCGAACGAGTTAAAATGCATGACAATTTGAAAGTGCACGGAATTATCCAGTATTTTTCATAGTTTTACTGATTATTTTAAGTCAAAATCATGCATTTTGCATGTGTCTGGTGTAAAACGTGTAAGTCACCAGTGCACTAGTGGATGAATGTTGTACAAAGAGGCAAAAAAATTAATGTGCAAAGAGGCAAAAATTTATTTGACCAGCTCTTTATAACTACATAGTTTTGAGCAAATCAGGAAGCAAGACATAGGCATCTCACAAATATCCAAGTTTTGTGACTTAACGACAAATTAATTTGACACGGCACTCAGTTTGAATTTAAGTTAACATACTAGGTTGTATGGTGGTAGTGACAGGGACAGTTGTTTCTAAGGTAGTAGGGGTTGAGACGGCTGCTAGAGTGACTGTTGCTGTAGCAGCTGAAGTGACTACCGTAGTGGTTGTAGTTGTAGTAGTGCCTGTTGAGGTACCTGTAGTAAGGATTGAGTATCGTTCAAAAATATTATTGCCTATTCACAATAGTACAGTTTAGTGTATTTTTGCTCACTGTTAGGCAAAGCAGCCAATCAAGGATAAAAATAATACTTATACTGACCAACTCTGAAGGCTACAGACTGAGTTTTATTGAGGAATGTATTGCTTGTGATCTTGGCTGGCTACTGTTGTAAGTTGTAACAATGTCCAACTTGTACATTCCTGAATAAGTTAATGGTTAATTGTTAGGGCCTGCACCCTTAAGCTCAACAAAATAAATAATTATATCTAGAATAGTCTCCACAGACAAATTTATACTAGGCTTGGTTCTAATTTTGTCAAAATAAATACGACACGTTCATAAGCGATAGAAACGGGGGTAAACCCGGAGCCCAGGATTGTAGATTCCATCTAAACTGTAAGACAGCTCTGATGGTGCGTAGACATGTGCCTATCGAAGGCTACAGCATGGCTACTCCCTACTCACATGCTCATGGTCATGCCCAGGCATGTGACACACTTTGTGCATGGTCAGCACTGCTGTTTGCACTAGCTGCTAACAATTTACAGGCTCCTGTTGTAAACTGGAACTAACACTGCAATACGTTCATTAAGGTATGACCGGATCGAGTCCGCTAAATCATCATGGTGAATTTGTTTCATTTTACACCATGTCAAACTAGTAGCCAATACAAGTACTTTTCTTGAATATAATTTTGGTAGAGTTTTTGGCTGTGAAGATATGATGGTTGAAAAATAGCTATTTCGTTGCTAAGGAAGTGTAGTGCTAAGTAATTTAATGGGTGCACGATAACAAGCTAGTTCACACCATGTTTTACCAAAAAATGGCTACAAGGTCAAGATCTAGGAGTCCTCTTGGCAGAGGAGGTCTGCAAGGGGTAAGTAAAGCCTTCTTGTTTACTGATTCAACTACTAAAGCAACTATGTTGTGATGTAGATTTGATGAAACAAACCACTGAAACCACAAGGAAGCGGAACATTGCTATGATTGTTTCAGGAAGAAGGCAGGGCTTCTATTTTTGGAACAGCTGTCAATATGCTATTCTTAGCTTTGGCTGCGCACACAGAAACAACAGTTTAGCCAAGTTACACGGCTAAGTCGCTCGCTGAGCTGTGCTTATAGGTGTTATGGCTGGCACAACTAAGGACTGGAGTGTAAGCAAAGGTTAGAAACGCTCTGGAGACTCAGCAATGCCAAATGATCATTTTTTCTGGAGGCCGACTTCGATGTGTACGTATGAGCAGCAAGGCTAGGGACAGCCATTTTTTTGCCTGGGACTCAGCAGAGCTTCGGGGCGTTGCCCAAGAGAGTCGGCCTCCAGCGATATGTTTTCGTACTTGGTGTTCTGTACAACCACAACATTTGAGCTCAGTAGGGTAGCTGCTTCTCGTGTTATTTGCGTATAGTACAAATTCATAGTGGTCCGATGCTTGGTATAGTAATTTTCCAGTCGTTGCGGCTTCAGTAACGAAAGAAGTCCAGAGTACTGTGCATAGGTAGGACAACTAGCTTAGAAAGTTTGTATAGTGTCAAGACTTGCTGAAAGTGTGTGCACATCATTCTACAATGTGTATGCAAGGACACAAGTATAATAATATCCGACCTGTCACTAAAGGTGTTCGTTCATGGGGGGTTTCTTCGGCTACTGTTGGGTTTGCTGATGCGGACATTGTAGTAGTCTCCACAATGACTGGTCTACTGGTCTACTGGCAGGATTACTGGCCTGGAATTGAGATCTTGCAACAATGACTGTATATACTAGCTGCACAGTAGGCAGGCTATCCACTTATGTGGGCTGGTACTGGCTGATGTGGGCTGGGGTTTCACTATAATGGCTATAATGGCTATTGTGGCTATTATGGCTGTTCTTATTATACACAACTGCATTATTACATGTTACTGCTACTGGCCTGTTGGAAACTCCCTTTAGAGTAGTTTTACATACCTGAATGCAGCTAAATGAACAATGTGTGTATCGTTAATAAACAAGGAAACTACATGTACTTGAGATGAGATCAATTTTGACTACTTTTTGGTATGCCAGCTATGTATTGAGGCTTGTAGGGATAGTTTAGTTTAGATTTCAGTATGCTTACTGTGGTCCAGCTTATACACAGATGCATTGTCTAGTTGTATAAGCTATCTGTAACTACTAGCCTGACTGGAAACACCCACTGGCTAGTCTAGGGAGTTTTTGCTGTTGGTGTAGCATTAGATGACAAATACAGCTGATTTCAACTCTCAGTTTTGATAATTGGACTCATATTAGTGGTCAGCACCACACCTCTCCCTATACTAGCTTGTACAGGGAGAGTTGTGGTGTTGACCACAAATATGAGTCCTCAGTTGTGGTCTGTTTGTCAAAACTGAGAGTCAAGTTTGCTGCGGATCAGCTGTATTCAAAACAGTGATTGTCAGAATTGGTAGTGACAACCATAACATCGAGACAGTGTTTACATAATACCTGCAATGCTGCATGAATAATTTACAACTTGTTCACTATAAATATTACACATATTCTGGTTCATATTATAACTCCTGTTAGTTTCAGTAGCACGCCCAAGAGACCCATAAATATCGATATGTAGGCAATGTTAAATCCAAATCGTAATCGAGCACAGAAGAAGCTGATACGAAACCCAAACTTCTTGTTCTTCAGATACTGGATAAAGAACTGTTTATCTTCATTGCGTACTTGTCTTTCGTCTCGATAAGCGTTCACCTTCTTGATGAGCTTTTCACGTGACACAGTCACTGCGGCTGCTTTGAAGCAAGGATAGAGGAAGAGAAAGCAGTGCTGCAGTGTAAACAAGCCGACTAAACCAAGCTCTTCTAAAGAGAACGCAATGGCTCTGTCTGGCGGTATATCGAAGGTCGACTGTATGTGCCTGGTTAGTACATCAAGAAACAGTGCTATTGAGAGAAACGAAGTGACAGTGTAGAATAACCAGTGGATCGTGAACCAAAATTCAAAGAAGTTCAGAGTTGCTTGAGCCGTTTCTGTAAACTGGTCGTCTTTTAGAAGCAGTTCATCAAGCGTATGACCAGCTTTGTAATATTCGTATAACTCCACGTATTTATTGGTGACTGAGTAAGCTAGCTTTGAGAAGATGAAGCAACTGACAATTGTGCACAGCAGAGAGTACATGTATGCTCCAAAAACTGCTCCCTCCATACCGATGGGAACCTTGCTTCCGTAGTATGGTTGCTTAAAGTAGTGCCATTGTACAAAGAAATAAACACAAAGAAACAGAATGATCAAGTTCAGTAGAAAAAGAGTGACAAAGTATAGAGACTCTGGCAGGTCTAATCGAGTGGAGGTATTTTTATTTTCGGGACTAAACGGAAATGGATCTAAAGGCTTTGTGTCTTCGTGGTTTATGAGAGGAGCTTCTTCATCTCTTTGTCGTCTCTGGCAGGATCTTCTCAACCAAGCTAGCTTGTATGTACATGTGAGAGCAAATATGATGAATATGAAGGACAGAGCGCTAGAAACCACAAAGAATGCAATGACCAGTTTAACGTAAGATTCAAATTCTTTCAAATTATCGATTACATGCTTGTCATTCAGTGGATTTATTTCAGTCGATAGATTCGTCATATTTTGATGAACTGATGAGAAATTGCTAAGATTGACACTTTCCTGTAAGTTCGTCAGTGATAAAATTGTCTGATTGTAATCAGGTACTAAGTCACGTCGAAACAGTACTGGAGGTAGCTGGCTGTTGTTCATCTTTTGCACATTGATGGTGAACGTTATATTGGATACCTTGATCATCTGATTTGCCCAGCTGTATACTACGCAGACAGCTGGAGAAACGTTCAGGAACAGGGAGACTAGAGTCAGAATAATCGTGAGCAGTATTTGCAGCTCATTTTTAGTGAAGTGGAGTAGCTGCCCAGTGATCAAGCTGAATGGTATCAGTAGCGCTTCTGCTGTAACAGCTGCAGAAATAAAATGTACAATCACTCTAATATTTTCTAAATTTGTAAATGACAGTTCAAATTTTGGGTCATTTGCTGTGTCTGAGCTAACCCAATGTTCCCTCAACCCCATCAAGAGATAGGCTCCAGCAATCATTCCATGATCGAGTCAACGTGTTCCAAAATCTTTGCACTGAAATCCACCATCTTTGCACTGAAGTCCACCGTCTTATCAGAGCTTCTCTATACGATCTGTTTGTGTGTATTGAGAGAATGAGCATACCAGTCATAACCTTAGCATAGTAATGGATGTCACATACAGTGTTTGAAATTTACTATTGATTTAGACATGCAAGTTAGACGTCAAGCAAGGTATAATTATTTTGAATGCATCCCAACTGCACACTTTGTGCATGAATAGCCTTATTTGTGACTGGAAATTCTGTGCACCAATGTTAGTTTCAAAATATTATCGTGCATTTAAATGCTGGACTTGGGCAAGGTCTTTGTTTGAGTGGCTAACATTATTATGACAATGCAATGGCCAATAATGATCTTGTGCGGGACTGTTGTACTCACCTATTGTACCTGGTGGTGTGTGATCAGTGATTGCCTGCTGGTACAATCAAGTTTCATTGTTTACTCAAGTACAATGCAGCTGTACTATTATGGAATGCACTCCAATAATAATGAATACTACTGTAGCAACACTGTAGGATATCCCAACATAAAACCAGCTGTGTTTCAGTGATTGAGGTCAATTCTCAGTTTTTGTACTTGCATACAGCAGTTTTGCATAGCTATGTCAAAAGCAGAAGTATGATGTTGACCATAAAAATTTATGCATGAGAATGCACATGACCTGAAGTTAGTAAAGATTAATTTCATAGCTAAACAATAATTAACTGTTGAATGCTTTGGTTGTTTTGACTTGGTTTAAGCTAATGGTGACCGGCTTAAGGTCATATAAATAATGTGTAGCTGTTTTATACCTATTGTTGTTAGGAACTTGATGTTGTTGACGGTCAATATTATCAGGTTGCACTGTAATTGGTGATTGGGGAGGAGTCACGAAGGCGCCACTCGGTGATTGGTTGGGTGTCTCATAAATTTCTTCTAGTTGTTTAAAGAAATATGACGAACATACCAGTCAATCACATGTAAAAATAATGATGCATGCACATAATAGATTACCAGGTGCGTATTATTGTGCATAGAGTTTTGCTATACACTTTGTATGGTATGCATGTGCACAGAATGTTGCTGTTGTGAAATTCAATAAATAAAATTATTGATAATTTGTCCAGAAAATCAGAAAGGGGAGTGCACCACTCATCAGGCGAAGCGTGACGAAAATTGTAATTTATTCATGAAACTTTTATACCTCAAGGAGGGTGCAACCCCTAAATCTGTCCCTCTGTCTATTGCAATTGGACTAACTGTGGTACACAATACTGAAATGTGATGCTACCTATTGTGCATGATGGTATGTGATGATTGCCTGCTCATACAAATCAAGTTTCATTGTTTACTCAAGCACAATGCAGCTGTACTATTATGGAATGCACTCCAATAATAATGAATACTACTGTAGCAACACTGTAGTTTATCCCAACATAAAACTAGCTGTGCTTCAGCACTTTAATTGGGATCAATTCTCATTTTTGTACTTGCATACAGCAGTTTTGCATAGCTATGTCAAACACAGAATTATGATGTTGACCATTAACTTGACCTGGAGTTACTAAAGATTAATTTCATAGCTAAGCAATAATTTTGAACACCACTGTATTTTGTGAATAGCACTAGGTAGGCTGCTTACCAAGAACCAACAGTCTACAGTCAGCTAGCAGTCTATAGTCAGCTAGCAGTCTATAGTCAGCTAGCCGTCTTACTGGACTTGTATTGAAAGTCATGTACAAAGCTGCTTGCTGGTACCATTATTTAACTACCAGGTATTTCAAAGTAATAATTACAGTTTAAACTGGTTAAAAAGTCTTAGTTTTCTGTGCATATTATGGGAATTCTGACTCCTCTACCTGGGTTTATAACTACAAATTAAACAGTACTTGACCAGTCTGGCAACAATATTCACACTAGAGGCTTCATTGCTGTGCAGTATGTACACTTAATGAGAGTTACCTGGATCATGGTCTTCAGCTGAAAGCTGGCTTCCTACTGAGTCAGCCATACCTATCACATCACTACCAACTGGTCTCTTTGCAACAGCAACTACAATACTGCAAGTGTATTCATAACACTCACTATTGCATGAGATCATGTGATACTATGCATCAATGGTTATGGCTACAATTTGTGAAGTTATGTGACACTATCCATATACTGTCCATATACTGTCCATATACTGTCCATATACTGTCCATATACTGTCCATATACTGTCCATATACTGTCCATATACTGTCCATATACTGTCCATATACTGTCCATATACTGTCCATATACTGTCCATATACTGTCCATACATTGCACTGAACTCTTGTGAAGGTGTATTGTCTTTGAATATCAACTCGTACACAAGCACACTTCTTGTGTGTTTTTCATGTATACCGGTTATTTATTGAATGTTATCAACGGTTAGTTATACATGGCTATACATGCCCTGTGCTACATATTACCAGATGAGTCTGCATGCTAGCTGATCACATGATCTCCTAGCTGTTAGTTGTATACAGCATACCATAATGACTGTTTGTGTTTCAGTATGGTCCCTCAGCTGATACTAGTATGTACACACCCTTACTCCTTATTTGGTCATCCAGATTCGAGATGACGTGTGAAAAAATTTGGTGCACAATTTGCTAATAATGCACACACACACACACACACACACACACACACACACACACACACACACACACACACACATTTTACAGTTATGCTAACTGTAAATGTAGTAAAGTTCAAAGTTTCGCGCGCGTTGCCAGGCAAATTGAATGCAGACACTCCCCGTTTGGTCACGTGAGCAAATTGAATGCAGTGTTGAATGCAATGCAAAGTTGTTGAATGCAAAGTTTCAATGTGGCAAATTGAATGTAGACACTCCCCGTTTGGTAACTTCTGGCATGGCATCTGAATGGGTGGACTCCAAGTTAGCCATTCCCGTTTCTGTTTGCTGTTGCTATGGTCTAAATCAGTTAGGCAGCGCATCCAATCGGATCTACGCAATGTGGAAGCTCTTGCTACGCTCGGACGCTATATAGCAACGGCTCTCGGGCTTCAGTCTAAATCGCTTACTATATCCTCAGATGCGTTGTCTAACTAATAAATTATGTAGTGCTAGAATAGTATCAGTGAAAAAGTAGTGCTCGACATTATGTAGATAATGTGAATCCAATTCTGTTAGAGTAAACATTGAAAATTTCATCTGGCAATAAGAACGCAAAGATAAATATTATAGTATGGTTGTCAGTAGCAAGTTATGCAAGTGAACTGATATATAACAAGATTAGAAAATGCATTTCTAACTTTTTTAGGAGCAATCTAGAGGATTATGGTTACTAAATTATGCGTATGGTCTAAGTGGCATAGTTCCGCGAGTGTTTGCCAATAGTGGTGAATGTGACTGCCACTGAGTAATACACTGGACATGCTTTGATAACACAAAGCTGCTGCAGTTATTTTACAAGTTAAGGTACGCTGCAACAAGACTACTGCACTCATTGCTGTGGAGAATGCTGATACAATACAGTGCTGTTTGCAGAATAAGGTAGTGGGTTGCAACTATGTAATCAGAAGCCTAGCAGTGCTAACCACATGGAAGTCAGCTAGACCACACTCACAGACCGTGAGCGCTAGTTGCTAGCTTGCTGGATCTGTCACTGCTTGACGATCGCATGATCATCAAGTTAGAGCAAACAGAGTAAACCGAACAGTGAAAATTTCATCTGGCAAAAATTAACGCAAAGATAAACAATATGGTTGTCTATAAAACAGCAAGTTGTGCAAGTGAACTGGTATAACAAGATTTGAAAATGCACTTCTAACTTTCTTTGGAGCAAACTAGAGGATTATGATTACTAAGTTAGGATGGTTACTAAGTTATGGATTATGATTACTAAGTTATGCATATGGTCTAAGTGGCATACTTCCTCGACTGTTTGCCAATTGTGGTGAATGTGACTGCCGGTATGCTCAATTCAAGCATTGGGACATTGCCAACACATTTTATATATTTGTGCAGTTTGATAGCTACGGTGTTCAGTAAGAATTGTTATAGCCATTGTTATGGTGCCGAGTGTCATCTTACTACTGGCTCTGCCAGTGGTCTCTCTCTGCTATAATGCTAACCAGAAGATATATGTGGACAGCAGCAGCCAGACTGGTGTCAATGACTCCTCCTGCTGGGAGGGAGGCTACTCCACTCCCTGTCTCTTCCTCAACCTGGCTCTCAAAGGAGCCCAGCACTACAACCACTCCATCACCATCCTCCTCCAACCAGGACAACACCAGCTGCACAATGGCAGTGAGAATCAGCTCAGTAACATGTCCCAGCTAGCCATTGTGGGTAATGCCCGTCAAGGTGAGCCTGTAGTCATCGAGTGTCAGCCATTGGCTGGTCTAGCATTCCTCCGGTCAACCAATATCACAATCAGTAACTTAAGTTTGATTAACTGTGGAAAGATACAAAGCGAACACGATAATGATTGTAACCCGATCCAAGTAGCAATATTGTTTACTGGCTGCTCCTCAATAGAATTGAGCAATCTTTACGTTAATGAGTCTAGTGGCACTGGTGTTGCTGTTTATAATGCAATGGACAAAGTTAGCATTGACTCGTGTCAGTTCATGTACGGAGGAGGAGGGTTAGTGATAGAGGCTAGCGAGGCCACCTCACAATCATTCTGTACTATAACTAACTCCACCTTCACTCACAACACTGCTAGTAATGCAGCTACTGGCCAGTGGATCAACCCGTGTGGCAGTACCACTAGAGGAGGAGGAGGCATCTCAGTGGTGCTCAGAGGAGAAGCAACCAACAACACTGTACAACTGGTCAATAGTGTACGTCTGAACAACAACAAAGCACAGTTTGGAGGTGGTTTGTTTCTAGGCTTCTATGACAATGCCAGTGGTAATACTGTTACTGTAGACAATGCTGAGGTGGCAGAGAATGAGGTGTTGATAGAGAAGGCTAGTTCAGCCAGTGGTGGAGGTATCTTTATTGGCTTTTCTGCTACTGGAACAAATGGTCTCTTTGGCAATGTAGTTACTATTAATAGTAGCAGGATTATCTCGAATGAAGCCGATATTGGTGGTGGCATTTCAGTAAATCTAGTGCACAATGCTCATGAATGTTCGACTGATAGTAACAAACTGGTCATTGAGAATAGTACATTTGACAGCAATACAGCATTTCAAGGATCATCTGCTTACTTGTCACAAAGTGGTAAGTGTAACCAACCTCTTCTAAACACCACAGTAAGCAACAGTACCTTCAATAACGGCCGTTGTAATGCTCAGAGAAATATGCATGCTTTTCATTGTTTTGGAAATGTACGAATGCAATCTATACCACTTGTCACATTCCAAGGTGCTGTTATGTTTTTCGGTAATAAACAAGGAGTCTTTATTTCAGCTCTGAGTCTTCGTTCCTCATCCATTGAACTCTCATCTTCTGCTCAGTTACAGTTTATCAACAACAGTGCTTATAATGGAGCTGGTATCCACCTGGTGGGTTCTAGCTCTATCATTCTGAATACTGGCTCTACTCTCTTGTTCAAGCACAACACAGCTTCAGGTCAGGGTGGTGCCATCTATGCTGATACTTGTACACTGAGTCAAACTGGTACTTGTGTTTTCAAACACATTAACTCAACACTCCATCCTGATGACTGGGGAGTGAACATTACCTTTATTGATAACCAACTAGCAACTGGTCAAGCTAATGCCATCTACGTATACTCTGGACAACTTTTTGTGGGCAGTAATTTTTGTTGGAAAGGATGGTTTTATATCGCTAGTTCAGGTGTTAAAGATAACTGCACTAGGCAGCTAAAATCGGTTCCAGCCTATTATGAGATTACTGGCTCACTAGATTATACAATCTACTCAGGGGACGCTCTTTTCAGCAAAGTACAATTAACTTTGCACGATGCCTGGGGAAATTACATCAGTAAAGGGGCATACACGATTCCAGTGGAGTTTATAACTGGTCCAGCATATTCAGATGATCAACCGAGTACTTTAACATCACCAGTGCAAGTTGACTGTTCCGATATTCATACTAATCAAAGCTCACTCGTTTACGTTTATCCACTTCAGTTTCCTAGATTTGCTCTTACAATACACTTTAAGCAATGTGGCGATCAGTACTGTGGATGTAGTGAACTATCAGCATTATCGCCTCAGTATCATGATTTTTGTTTTGAATATTCGTGTTGTCAGTCACCTGGTGAATATGGAGCTTGTCCTTTTACATACTCTTATGATACTAAATTAAATCATTCATGTGTTAAAGGCAGAGAAGGAATACTATGTGGTAATTGTAGTGAGGGATTTGCTGTAGCCATTAATGATCCTGACCTCTCTTGTATTGAATGTAGTTCTCCGTACTATGGAGTAGTGGTTTTCATATTACTGCAACTAGTACCAGTTCTGATTATGTTAACACTGTTGGCAGTTCTTCACATCAAAATCACTGATGGTGGTCTCAGTGAGTTTGTACTGTTCAGTCAAATGGTGACACTGCAATTTCCAGGACTAGGATATTCATCTTGGTCACCATATTTAGTTGATAGTTGGGATCCTTCCCGGGATTTACCAGATTATCTTCGCCAGTACTATTTGAGTATTCCTCTCACAGTGTACAGTATTTGGAACCTCAATTTTCTCAATCTTGATCCAGTTCCTTTCTGTATCCCTTTCATAGACACAGCAACTAAAGCTATTCTTCTCCAATACATCACAGCTGCCTGTCCTATGGTGTTTATAGTAGTGACATATACTTGGATCAAGTGGTACAATAATGGCTACAGGCTTGTTGTATACACCACTAGACCCGTCCATCAGCTACTGGCTCGCTTCTGGCAAAGATTCAATATACAGCCTTCACTAATTGACACTTATGCTGGCTTGATACTACTGTCATACATGAGATTCCTAGCCACCTCTGTAAAACTGCTGAAGTTCACTTTTGTTGTCATGAATGATGATGTTGATAACAACAGTGTACATGTAGCATTTTATTATGATGCTAACTTGAGCTACTTTGGTTGGCCTCATGCTGCATATGGTGTCCTGGCAATATTGTGTCTACTGGTATTTGTAGTTACTCCAACAATCGTTCTCTTATTCTATCATCTCAAATCTTTCCAGCGATGTCTTACAAGATGTAAGTTGGACAGGCCAGGTCTGCATGCACTGGTGGATGCTTATCAGGGCTGCTTCAAAAACAGTGCAACTGATGACAGTGAGAAAAGGTACTATGCTGGAATATATCTACTGTTTCGCTTCTGTTATGTTGCTTTTTTTATAGCACCACTTAACCTTGTATTTAATAACTACCTCATTGCATCTTGCTTAAGTGGTTTTATGGTGGTTTTAGTCATTGTCTTAAGACCATATAAATCTCTTGTCCATAACATCACCAGCTTCATGACCATGAGTATTCTAATTACATATACATTTGGAACACTTGAACCACGACTCATATTTACAGTATTCGTTCCCATCCTGGTTCTTTGTCTCTACCTCACCACCTATCGTTTATTCAAACTCTGCGGTGTACGAATCATTAAATTTTGCAAGAAAAATCAAGAAAGGAATCCAGGCAACGAGCAACAGCCAAATCAAGAGCGAGCTCCACTCATTGTGCCTGTTACAATAGTCTCAATCAACAACTATACTGCAGATGATCTGTATGCTGATCGTGTACTCAATCCTGATGAGTACAAAGAGCAGTAGGAGTTGATCAGTCGATACTGAGCACCTGCAACTATATTCAATAACTGCATACTTAAAACTAATAATGTAAATGTTTGACTGCTCTCTTTGTTGCATGTTCTCAATACCCCAAATAAAATTAATGTTTTCTTTATTGTTATACACTTTCTATAGCTTTACTATCCCATATGTAGACCCTTGTTAGTAAAGTGTTATCATCTTATAGCTGCTGTTTTTGCTGAACTTTTATGATTTACTTTCAATTGTTGCAAAATCTATAATGTAAAGAAAATAAAAAGATTTCTATCGAAATCAAAAGGATGTAGGGTCGTGAAATCTACCACTGGTCCACAATGTAATCTAACAAGGAACATGCATGGAATGCCGGGTAACACGATTGACTTGCTAACAGACCATAGATCCCTACATCAGTGGCTGCTGTGGTTGGCTATAGCTAATTGCTGTTGACTGACACCAGACATGCATTAAATTGAATTGGATTCAGCTTGTGACAAAATAATTCTTGATCTTATGTACAGCCACTGATGTAGGGATCTATGGTCTGTTAGCAAGTCAATCGTGTTACCCGGCATTCCATGCATGTTCCTTGTTAGATTACATTGTGGACCAGTGGTAGATTTCACGACCCTACATCCTTTTGATTTCGATAGAAATCTTTTTATTTTCTTGTTTGTGTCCTTTTTTCATTTTCAGTGAAGTGCAGTTCAATATCATGCATGTACTGAGTCGTCTTTGTCATGGTTTCCACCATTGGTTTAGTTTTCCAGTTGCTGATGGCTTTTCTTTATTATTAACAATTTTAAACTTGTAGCTAAAAATATTTGTTATGTGGTACATGTACATACCAACTCGCCTACGCATTCATGCATGCATGCAGTGCATACGAGCCCCGCCCACACTTATTTGTAGACTTGAACGCCGGTTATAATTATATCTGGCAAGCGCAGAATGGCGATCCTACACGAGTTTGCCGTTATTCGAAGACTCCAGACAAATATGGCGATACTCAAGCTAGTGCTTGGTCACGTGCGCTAGCCACTGCTTGGTCACGTGCGTGTTGCGCAATCGCAATAATGGCGTCTAACACTTAGCTCACAATGGATCATGATCGAGAACTCGCGGAATTCAGATCGCCGTTTCGCTAAAAACAATGCTCAAAAGGCACCTGCCAGGAGAATTTCACGAATGTTCGTGGATGTTTTGGTCTCGGCACTGCTCGCGTAAAGGCGCTAGGCGAGTTGAAGAAAGAAAGAAGAAAGAAAGAAAGAAAGAAGAAAACGAAGATGACGAAACTCGATTTTCACCGTTTCCAGGTTCGTCACTTTAGCAACAATTTCGAGCAATCTCCTTGCTACTGTAAGATGGGGCAACGCCAGAGAGCAGATCTGAGTGTCTTTGGACGTATAAAATTCATCACCAGGCGAAATATCAGCGTTTGAACGCTAATACATTGTATGTAGCCGCCATCTTGTTTTCTCGTTCAACCCTACATAGGGAGACACTACCGTGTCTCCCTAATAAACGTTTTCTGAGAAGTTACTCAAGGGTTAATGTATCTATAGTGCTATGCCTAAAATTAAGATTAGGTATTATTGCATACTAACTGTCCATATTAATTTTAGTAGTATACAAAATTCAGGCTCTAAATACCAATGCAGATGTGTATTAATACACCAATCTATTGCAAGAAAATAACACACATGAATTGAATCCATTTCTAAATGTGCATGTACAAATAGGTTAGCATATTAATAAACATGAAACATTTTAAAATGTTCGTTTTACATGTACGGTTATAAAGTTTTAATACAATTGCTAGTACATAGTTGCTAGTGCATTGGCATTACAATTGGGATTAATAGTAACTGTCAAAAAACTGATAATTAACAGTGATTAACAGTGCTTTTAACCCAGACAAGCAACTTTTAACCCCCGTGACACCTGACATGCTGGTGAGGCTGCCTTCTAGCTATATTCAACAGGGTTTTGGCGTTAAAAGAGGAAGGTAGTCCGAGGTGTCCTGAGAGTGTCTGACAAGCGTGTCAGGCTGGCGACACTCCCCTGCGGGGCACCTGAACCCCCCCATTTTTATTCAATTTCACAGTGGCATACAATATAGTGGTATTAATTGGATGAGTGGTGGGTGAGGTGGGTGATAATAAGAGCTCAGCAGAGTATAACGACTATCATGTGCGTGACCATGCTTGAGCTGCCTTTTAGTAGTGGCTGTTTGAGTGCGTGAGCCTCTGCGGGGCATTGTTGCTTGTACCTAAGGCCGTACTATGAGGCTGTTATGGGGATACAGCTACTTGTTAGACCCTGGCTTAATGCACTTGGCACTTCAGAACTACTTGGTGTTTACCACAGGGGTTAACACCTGTCTGCACTAGTGCAAACAGTATCATTTACTAAACAAGAAATTAAAAAGATTTCTATCGAAATCAAAAGGATGTAGTGATGAAGAAATCTACCACTGGTTCACAATGTAAACCAACAAGGAACAAGCATAGAATGGTAACACGATTGAACCAGTGGTAGATTTCTTCATCACTACATCCTTTTGATTTCGATAGAAATCTTTTTAATTTCTTGTTTGTGTCCTTTTTTCTTTTTAGTGAAGTGCAGTTCAATATCATGCATGTACGGAGAAGTCTTTGTTTCCACCATTAGTTTAGTATTCCTGTTGTTGATGGCTTTTCTTAAACTTGTAGCTAAAATTGTTAAGCTGTACGTATCAGGTCTGCCTAGTCGCCTACGCATGCATGCAGTGCATACGAGCCCCGCCCACACTTGTTTGTAGACGGTTATAATTATCTGGCAAGTGCAGAATGGCGATCCTACACGAGCTCACCGTTCTTCGAAGACTCCAGACAAATGCTGGGTGTGTGTTCTCCGTGATAGTGATCCACACGGCGCAGCGATACTTTAGCTGCTTGGTCACGTGCGCTACCCATTGCTTGGTCACGTGCGCATTGCGCAATCACAATAATGGCGTCTAACACTAAGCTGACAATGGATCACGATCGAGAAATCGCGGAACTTAGATCGCCGTTACGCTAAAAACAAAGCTCAAAAGGCACATGCCAGGAGAATTTCACGACTGTTTGTGGATGTTTTGGTCTCAGCACTGCTCGCGTAAAGGCGCTAGGCGAGTGGAAGAAAGAAGAAAGAAGAAAACGAAGATGACGAAACTCGATTTTCACCGTTTCCAGGTTCGTAACTTTAGTAACAATTTCGAGCCATCTCCTTGCTACTGTAAGATGGGGCAACGCCAGAGAGCAGATCTAAGTGCCTAAAGACGTATAAAATTCAACACCAGGCGAAATATCAGCGTTTGAACGCTAATACATTGTATGTAGCCGCCATCTTGTTTTCTCGTTCATCCCTACATAGGGAGTCACTACCGTGCCTCCCTAATATTTTTTATGTACATGTATGTTTACAAGACGTCGGTTAGTTTCAGTAGCAAGCCCAAGAGACCAATGAAAATTGATATGTAGGCAATGTTGAATTCAAATCGTAGTCGAGCACAACAGAAGCTGATACGAAATCCAAACCCCATATTCCTGAGATGCTGGATATACAGCTGCTTCCTCTCATGACTCAAAGGATGATTTTTACCTTGATAAGCGTAGTTCACTATCTTGAAAAGTTTTTCGCGTGACACAGTCACTGCAGTGCTGCACTGTGAACAAAGCGACAACAACAAGCTCTATTTGACTAAACCCAATTGCATTAGTGAGTGGTGGGTCAACAGTTGAACCTAAGTATAGCTTCACTATGTCGATAAGAAGAGCAATTGAGAGGAACGAAGTGACAGTGTAGGATATCCCAAATCATGTGAACCAGAATTCAAAGTAGGCTATAGTGGTTTGGGCCTGTTTTGTGAACTGGAGATCTTGTTGAATAAGACGCTCTAGTCCATCGCCATCTTCATCATCTTGTTGTTTTCGATGTTTTGTGAATTTATCGTACAGTTTCAAGCACGGAAGCACCTATGAGTGACAGAGTAGGCTATCTTTGAGAAGATGAAGCAACTGACAATCGTACATAGCAGAGACCACATGTACATTCCAAAGCCAAGTGCCTCCACCCATGTAGGGTTAGATCTAACATTCTTATTGTCGTCAGCTTTGTAATACCGTCTGTAGAAATGAAAGGCACAAAACACGACAGCACAAGCAATCCAAAGGGCAATGTTGGTTATGAATAGACCGACGAAGTAGAGAGACTCTGGCAGGTCGATGTAGAAGTTTCTGAGCCATTATATTGGAAGGGATCCAGAGGCCTGGGTTCTTCATCTGGTTGCCTATTTCTTGTGCAAGTTCTCCAAAATCTCCTCAGCCCAGCACATTTATAGGTGCATACAAGTGCGTATATAAACAGGATGAATGACAGAGCACTCGAAAAAGAAAAGAATGCGACGACCAGTTTAAAGAAAGCTTCAAACCCATTCAAATTGTCTACGATTAAGCTGTCGTTGAGAGACTGGACATTGAAGCTGGACTTTAGTAGTTCGGGAATAGTATTACCAGGACTCTTTGGTACGTTAAAATATAAGTGACGTTGAATACAGTAACCGTTGCATTGACCCAACTGTACATTACTAGTACTGCTGGGGCAATGGTGATGATCACGCACAAGAGAACTAACGGCACAAAAATAGCAGTAACTACCCATTTTGTTTTCCTTAATAATTGGGGTTTCGAAGATTTTCGCTGTAAGACAGACGGATTAACTGAAAGGTGATGAAGCTAAAGATGACCAGTGTGACTTCTATAACTATAGCTGCAAGAAATAAAATAATGAGCATTATCTTTTTCTGTCCTTTAGTGTTCGTAATGCACACTTACCCAAAATATCCTGAACTGCATTCAGTGGTTCTGTGGTAGAGACAGCTAGTCAGCTTGTTATATCAATGCAATTCGTGTGTGTTTCATGTGCACACTTGTGTATGGAACTTGATATAATTCTAACTTTTTAGGAAAGGATAGTCATCTTGTTGATCTTCGTTGTTTGCGTGAAAATTTTATCCTGTCTGCTGCTCTACACACGAGAGGAAGAATTGTCTATGACTGTATTGATTTTAATGTAGCACTATACAAATTGTATATATAGCACACACCATGCTGTTTTAGTTTCGTTGATTGTCTAAGCTCACTATTTGCTCAGCATTATTGGTGCTATATCCACTGATGGTGCGATGGACAATGCTCTTACAATCACATTAAAAAGATGACGTCTTATTATGACTTACAGATAGTAATCAGTAACTTGATATAGTAAACAATGCAACTAATGAATAAACTATAATGTTAGCTATAGAAAAGACATGAGATACTGAACTTACCTTCAAGAAGAGGGTCTGTTTCTTGTTCAGCCATCTTTACTGGTGTCAGGTTCTAAAACAATACGGCACAAAGAAGCATTATTGTCTTATTCACTCACTGTTGGGAGTTATGTGCTCAACTTTAGTAGCCGAATGAGTGAGTATTCGCAATTTCAAAAAATTTAGACTGTTTCATGGAATAGTCTCATGAATAACATTTGCAGTTTGTGTTATTGGATATCTAGTGCATGTAGTCTCAGTAGAAAATGTCTAACCAGTAATACGACAGATTTGATGGAACCCATTTAACTCACTCTCACTCATTCACAATCTATGCTGTTGTTGGTGCACTTGTGAATCCTCTTACTGTTGCTAGTATCCCTCACTGTAGTGATTCATGATGGTTGTCATGCAGTAATCGTTGTTAATCACAAGACAATTGTCTGATATTATTCACGATCATTTGATAACTGAGGGAATTTTATTTCATGATGCTATGAATTACCTTAGTGGGATATGCTTCCGGCTCCAAGTGCTTAATGAGGACCTAGCAGTATTCAAAGCTGAAGTTTGTGCAAGTCACAAAACACCGAGCACTCGCACAATGTCTTTTGACAGATCTGACTAGCAAGAACCTTACTTACAGCAGTGTCAATCACACTACTGTAACACAAACAGCGGGGGCTCAATGTACATGCTTTGTTCTATAAGAGAGAAGGTGATACGCTGTGTCAAGTATCCTTTGATTCATGCAGCTATTGTTTATAAAGTAGTAAGACACATTCTTTATTTTGATGACATTTTGAGCTTTTATTAAAAAATTTTAATGTCCCTTTTACTTTCACCATACAATGTATACTACATGTACATTATCGAAGGTCTAAGTTGTACATCTCTCCCTACGTATATACTGCTGCATGCACACAACATACATACTCTCATAGCTGGCTAATAACAGTACATGTAGTCTAGAGCTTCTTTTCCTCCGCATAGTAGTGGTGGTTTTAGAACACTCCAGTTAGTTTCAGTAGCACGCCAAGCAGACCGATGAATATCGATATGTATGCAACATTGAACCCGAATCGAAGTCGAGCACAGAAGAAGCTGATACGAAACCCGAATTTCTTGTTCTTGAGATACTGGATCAAGAACTGCTTATTTTGAGGATTCAACTTGGGATCTTGGTAAGCATTGACCTTTTTGATGAGCTTTTCACGACCCACAGTCACTGCAGCCGCTTTGAAGCAAGGATAGAGGAATAGAAAGCAGTGCTGCAGTGTGAACAAACCTACTATAGTAAGCTCTTCCGAAGAAAACCCTATTGCTGTGTCAGGTGGTTTGTTGAATTTGGATTGCATATGCTTGGTTAGCATATCGAAGAAAAGTGCTACTGAGAGGAACGAAGTGACTGTGTAGCATACCCAGTGAACAGTGAACCAGTATTCAAACATGTTCAGTGTAGCTTGAGCCATCTCGGTAAACTTGTCATCTTCTTTAGTCAAGTCATGTAGAATGTCGTTACCTTGAAATTTTTCTAATTTTTCAAGCAGGTCCAAGCATCTCCGAGTGACTGAGTAAGCAAGCTTTGAGAAGATGAAGCAACTGACAATTGTACACAGCAGAGAGTACATGTACATTAGAAAGACAGCAAACTCTACCCAGATAGCAACATTGCTGGCATAGTATGGGAGCTGGTTGTAATGCCATTTAGGGAATAAAGATGTGCAACTAAGAATGAGGGCAATGTTGAGAAAAAGGAGTAATAAGAAATACAAAGATTCTGGTAGGTAAATTTTGGTTGATGTCTTATCATTGTCATCATAACGAAATGAATCTAAAGGCTTCACTTCTTTATTGCCTTCACCTCTTCCACTTACACTTTTAATTCCTACATCTTTGTTTTGTTCTTCTTTTTCTGTCTTTGGTTCTGGTTCTCCTGTCTTTGGTTCTCCTGTCTTTGGGTCTCCTGTCTTTGGTTCTTCTGCCTTTGGTTCTCCTGTCTTTGGTTCTTCTGCCTTTTGTCCTTCTGCCTTTGGTTCTGGTTCATGTTCTTCATGTTCCTTCATTTTTTCTGCCTTGTCTTTATCTCCTTTTTCTCCACCGTCTTGGTCATCTAGCTCTGTTTTATTTCTTTTAACACAGCCACGCAACCAGACGCATTTATATGTGCACAAAAGTGCCATTATAAATAAGAGGAAGGATAAAGCACTAGAAAGTGTAAAGAACAGTATGACCAGTTTAGCAAATGGTTCAAATTCATTCAGATTGTCTATTTGTCTATAACGTGCTGGTCGCTGAGAGAATTTACATCTATGGTATTGGTTGATGTATCACGAAGCACTATTGTAGGGATTTTGTTAGTGGTATTGCTGATCTTTTGTACGTTAAAGAGGAATGTAACATTGAATTCATCAACCGAACCATTTATCCAATTAAACATCACGAAACCTGCTGGTGCTGTATTCACAAAAACTAGAATCAGAACAGCAAAAAGGAGAAATATAGCCCAAACTAATTTTATCCATCTGTTGTTTTGTAGATTACGGGTGGCTTCGAAATAAGAACAGTGCAGTAACTGCCCAGTTATACAACTGAGGGGTATCAGTAGAATTTCATCACAACCAGCTGAAAAAAATTAATCATAAAAAGTAATAATGTTATACATAATTGTTATTATTAAGTTTTATACATACATAATTTTAAACATAATTTTTTGCCAAAAATTATTCATTATCTATAGTTAGACAGATTTGTGGTTTTAAACTATGAAAACTGGTGTATGATATCAGCGTGAGGGTGTCTGTTCCGGTTTTTAAAGTTGTATTCATACTGTAAGAACACACCTTTGACACCATAATGACACCATTTTGATTTGTTTATGAATTAATTTTGGTTAATTCCAGCTGTGTGCTGCAAACCTCTGGCTCATCAATGGAATTACATTCTTAAATAAATGGATGATTATCAAATACTACTAAGAGTTTTTATCATAAAATCTTTGCTGTGAGATTACCGACACATCATGCACACATTTTTGACAGAAGCATACCAAGACATGGTTCAGCACGCTCATCAAGAAACCAGTTCCATTTGCGTGGCAAATCCTTTTGAACAGAATCTGTGAAAAAGACCTGTAAATTAGTTGAACTTACACTTAGAAATTGTTACAGTTTTATCGCTAACTTACATTTTGTCAGTACACATGCAGTGTTGTGAGTAGTTTACCTGCATTCCATCTATAAAAACGATCGATTAGAGTTGTGTCTGTGGCTCCCTTTTCTATTTCTGCAGGTGATATAGGTGGGGAGATTTTTTCACCTGACTCTGTGATGGAAATTTTAAAACGTAGAAAATGAACCACTAAAATTATACCACAGTGAAACCTGGCTAATCCAGTATCCCATAACCTTAAAGCAAAATAAGCCCTCCTGACCCTTTTCATGAGCAGTGATAATTTACCTAAAGGTTTTGTTCTTTCAAGGTCATTGTCTGGGTCTTCCTCGTCTAATGCCTGATATACAGTTTTAGACTTCGATGCTCCCATTATTGGTGTTGTTGAGCAACTGGAATTCTGAAACAATGCAGTAACGGTGCTGTAGAGTGCATTTATTCATTTACTTCTAGGGAGTCATGTGTTCAACTGCTAATGATATTCATGAGCACTAGACTTCATAGAAACTTGGCAGGTTTCTAGGAAAGAAATTGGTACACGTTCATAATTTTTATGCACATAATCAGAGGTCCCACAAAGAAAATTTACCGACCCCAGGCCGAAAAGTGGGTGGGTGGGTTGAGAAGGTTTTTACGCAAAAGGTCATTTTGTGTAAATTTTAGCCACTACATCTCTGGTGCACTTTAGAGTTGTTTTGCAGGTTCTTGACACCAGAAGAGGTCCATATCATGCCTTGCAGATATATTTAGTGTATATTATACATACACTGTAGCTAAAACGCAGGTAAAAGATGTATTATGCTTAGTAGGGTGTGGTCTGGAGGTGTGGCTAGCATCTGCTCCTGAGCCAGGCAGTTATTCTACTCACCAGCTCCTGCAGTAGATTCAGCTGCACTCAGCTCTTGAGTGTTGTTCTTCTGTCGAAAGAAGCTATCCAATCGTGGAGTTTTAGCAGCATCGGTGCTTTTCTGTGATGAGCACTGCGCTTATGCTCTGAAACGTGGTAGTCGCTTAATCTTGGCCACATTCACAGCGGTAGTGCCATCGCTTTCTGGTCTCTGCTGCTGGAGCAGTGTTCTCAGAACACTGCTGCTTCATCTCGATCGATAGTAGGCTGACGCACCTGCACTATCGACAATGAGCTACGTGTACGCGATCGTCTCGATCGTCATCTGTTCATGAATATTAATTAGTTTGACTTGTGAATATCATTATATGACATGTTATGACGTAGTGGGTGGGTGAGTATTGGGGCTATGTAAAAAACGGCCTGGGATCGAAAATTTCCGTCACTGGAACCCCCTGCACATAATATCATAAAACTGCACATGTAGCTTATTTCAAAATTTTCATATAGTCACTTACTATTGTAATTTTGTATGTCTTACTTGTGTGCTCCTGTGCACCATTGTTTAAAGTGTGATTGTTATTCATAATTCTGTTGTCTACAGTTGTTACCATAGTTACAGGACAATAGCCCAAGTGAGTGATAATATTCATGAGCTGTTGGGCACATAGCATTGTTACTTGCTGGAGTGGCGAATACTGTAATAATGAATTTAACAAACTGAAGTAGCTTCCAAGAAAGACCCTCTAAATATTATTGATGCAGTATGTGTGTGGGGTGGTCTGATATAATACATGAGTCAGCATGCACATGCTTAGCATGCACACAGTCATGAGGATGTTCTTGCTCAGATCAAAATTAATAGTTGTAAAGTTTTATCATTCTTGTCATATGGTTTGTTCTGTGAGAGTGAACTGTCTTATAAGCTTTTATAACTAGTACAGATATATTTCTTTTAGTAGCTGAAAAACATCAAGTCATATCTGTTTCTGATCAGTCCAAATGGTTTTGAGTTGACTTGTTACCCTCGTAACATACACAAGTGTTGTGCAGCTTGCTTTGTCATTCTGATCTTCAGCAGTTTTACAGATTACCACATGTAGCACTGTTGAATTAAAACGTATGAGCAGAGTAATATTCATGAGTTGCTATTTTTACACACCTTGGCACTCATTTGGCACAACCTTGCCTTTGGAAAACAGACAGTTTCTAATGAGCAACAAAGCTCACAAATACAAATAGAGAACCACATGCACTTGATAAAAACCCATGAATGCTTGAATAAGATTAGAATTATTGTTGATGAATATCATTAGAGAAATTTTTTACCTAGGCAGCTGCCTCATTGCCATAATAGTAGGTTCGCCTCTGCCCTCTGTACCAGTTTAAAGAAAGCTTGAAACCCGTTGATGATGCTATCATTGAAGTAGTAGTTTGAGAATATGGACTCTTAGTAAAATTATAGAAAATATAAATACAGTAACTGTTGCATTGGCCAATCTGTACATGACTATAGCCTTGAACCAGGCTCTTTTAATTTGTGTGGGCAGAAAAAAGAGCCTGGTAGACACTGTCTGCGCATGTGCTGAAGATTCACGTGGTTTGGACGGATGTGACGAAATAACAATTATCAATGCCAGGCGGGACGAAGGGCGTGGTCAAGCAAACGAACATGGCGACTTCTAGCTAGCGCAATTTTAACGTAGATCATTCACCTTTCAAGAAAATAGAGCAAGTTTTGACAGCCACATATCCTGAACTGCATAGCAAAGTACCAAGCTGATCTGCTGAACGGATAAACGCGCAAACTGCAACGACAGTAGAAACATTTTTTTTGATGCCTTAGATAATTGATGTAACATAGTCCAGGGTGAATACAATGTGAATACAATGAAATAAAGCAGTGGTGTAGTGAATGATACAAACTAAAAATAATTGTTAGTTCAGAGGAGACCACGAACTCTCAGCTCTAATGACATCCACAGGCAGAAGTGGTGTTGTTTTTGAAGGTCTTCCAACAGCTGATCGATGTCCTCGGAAGCATAAGATAGATGATCTCAGGAGGGAAAAAGGCAGGACACATCTCAGCCAGGCCATTGTAGTACTATAAGTTTGCCCATGCTTTTCGGAGGGGAGAGAGGCCATGCGTTTGTAAAAGATCGAAGCTTCTTTCGCCATTCCACCAGTAGAAACATCGCTGTTATTCTACGCAATTCGTACACTCGTCGCTCACTACTGCCTTGCCTGTACAGTATTACTAATGTAGTTAGCAGAACTTCCACTAAAGAAGACCAACACTTGTTCTGAACCGAGATCCACAGTACCAGTAAGCGATGACGTAAAATTTCGTGGCGCGTATTACAAACGCGACCAAACGGCACTACAATACTCCTTCCCACTCTGGAGTATTGTAGTGCCGTTTGGTCTCCTCACTGTAAAACACATATACAAGCCTTGGAACGTGTTGAAACCTTTGCAGCCCGCGTTGTGACTCATAATTGGAAAATGGATCGGTCTTCTCTTCTGGCTTCTCTCCAGTGGTCATCTCTTGAATCCCGCCGTAAGACTCAGTCTCTTAAAGTTTGTTTTAATATTGTAAATAATCTTTCTATTATTCCACCTTCTTATTTTTCATTCCACCCTCATCCTTCTCCTCGTCGTCCTCATAATCTTATTCTGTATAAACCCTTTGCTCGGACTAACTCATATTTCTTTTCTTTTTTTGTTAATGTTGTTTCATTGTGGAATCAGTTGCCTAACCATGTTGTATCTAGTTTTTCTTCTTCTGCTTTTAAACGTCAGTTATCTTCTATTTATCTTTAGTTTTATTTATTTACTTATTTTTTTTTTCTTTTCTTATAGGGCTGTCTGTTTATTAGCTCTGCTAGCTAGTCAGTCCTGCATTGTCTTTGCAAATCAGTATAAAAAAAAAAAAAAAAAAAAAAAAAAAAAAAAAAAAAAACGTGCACGAAAGTTTCCTATCGCGCCGGATTTGCGGCACGATTTGGAGCATGCGCAGACAGTGTGTACCAGGCTCTTTTTTCCGCCCACACTAATTAAAAGAGCCTGGTTCGAGGCTATACATAGCTAGTACTGCATGGGCCAACGTTGACAATAATGCTCAGAAAGTTCAGAAACGTAAATACACTACTGGTTATTGCCAAGTGTTTTAGTTGAGTGAAATACTGTTTAGTATAAAGTAACTTGATCGCCTCATTAATAAATATTTATTAATAGTGGTTTTTGATGTTTTGAACAGCAACATTAGTACAACCAACTTATGCAACAATACAAATATTTATGTCAGCAAAGCAATATTCAATAATTTTTACTTCAGTGCTATCATATCTTTTGCTAGCTAAGACTTTTGTTTTGTTCATTAGGGCTAGTTTTCTACTTACAGTTCACATTTCGTAGCCTTTCACTTTACTGCTTAAAAAACAATACTGAGTTTCAGTAGCACCCCTAAGAGACCGATGAATATCGATATGTAGGCAACGTTGAACCCGAATCGTAGTCGAGCACAGAAGAAGCTGATACGAAACCCGAACTTCTTCCTTTTCAGATACTGGATATAAAGCTCTTTTTTCTCATGCTTCAATCGGTTCCCTCGAAATGCACTGATTTTCTTAATGAGTTTTTCACGAGACATAGTCACGGCAGCTGCTTTGAAGCAAGGATAGAGGAAGAGAAAGCAGTGCTGTACTGTGAACAAGCCGACTATACCAAGTTCCCAATCGGAAAAGCTAATCGCAGTTTCTGGAGGTTCAGTAAACTTCGATTGTATGTACTTGGTCAAAATATCAAAGAAGAGCGCGATGGAGAGGAATGAGGTGACAGTATAGCAAACCCAGTGGATTGTAAACCAGTACTCAAAAAAGTTGAGAGTAGCCTGTGCCATGTCTGTAAAGTCATCATCTTGTTCAAGCAAAGGGTCTATGTTTTCTTCATCTTGATGGTCTTTGAATTTTTCATATAGTTTCAAGCACCTGTACGTGACCGAGTAAGCAAGTTTAGAGAATATGAAGCAGCTGATAATAGTGCACAACAGAGAGTACATGTACACAATAAAGGCAAATGCTTCCACTGAATTGTTGTTGAATTTACCGATTTCATAGTAGCTAGCATTTTGGAATTGTCCGTAGTAGAATACGACAAAACAACCAATCCATAATCCACAATTAATTATGAAAAGACTAATGAAATATGCAGATTCTGGCAAGTCGAGTTTGGTAGATGTATTGTCATCATCCATACGAAATATGTCTAATGGTGTTCTCTTTGGTTTTCTTTCGCGGTCATCTTTTTTTCTTATGCAGCAACCCTTTCTTGCCCACACACACTTGTATGTGCATACAAGTGCAGTTATGAATAGCATAAAAGAGAGAGCACTTGAAACAGCAAAGAAAGATATGACCAGTTTAGCATACGACTCAAACTCATTCAGATTGTCTTTGGTACTGTTGTCTTTGAGGGAATTCGAATCATAGCTTTCAGCTGACAGGTCACGACGAAGCAAGATATGTGGAACCTGATAATTGCTGGTGTTTTCAAGGTTGAAGAGGGTAGATATACCGAATGTATCAACTGTTTTTGCTGACCAGCTGTACAATACAAAACCTGCTGGAGCTGTGTTCAATGGAATAAAAACCGTTATAGCAAGTACCATGAACACCACACTGAAGAATAGTTTCACTCCTCTATTTTTCTGTAGCTCTCGTAAATATTCATTGTATGAGACGTGAAGTAGCTGCCAAGTAACGAAACTGGAAATCACCAGTAGGAATTCAACAAACCAAGCTAAAATTGAAATAAAATACTGTAAATAATTATTCTCAAAAAATTGATGCTCTGATTTTGTTAGTAAAAATTTTTGAACAATACCTTTCTTCACTTGCCACATTTCAATGTTACAACATAAACTGAGGTTATATAAACAGTGTACCATAGACCGTATTATTTTTGCGAATTAGCATGCATTCCCGATCCCATGTATGTTCAATAATTAACCCTCGGCGCATGCGCGAGGGTTACGGTACTTGCATGGTTTGTCGTTCGTTCGTTCTGTCCATCGATCGAGCTGCAGAGACCATCACCCACTTTTGAAACTCGGTAAAGGTATGAACAGGCTTAGCTCGACACTGGCTTGCAATGAGACTTGTGGATTTTGCTAAAGTGCTTTCGTTCTCGAGTTATGTATGGCTGGCTCACCTTGACAGCCATCTTGGACCTCTCTGACGGCAAAAGCGCCCACACTTGACTACCTAGGTACTTTTAGATTCCATCTAAACTTGAGGAAGGCTCTAGGGGTGCGTAGACATCTTAAGAAAAAGCCTATCAAAGCCAAGAGCAATGGCTACCTACTCAGTGTTCACGGTCACGTCCACTTGACACACCTTGTCCTTGTGGTCAGTACTTTGCTGTCTTCTGGTTAGCAGTGAAGTTTCAATAGCAAGCAGGTTGGCTTTAGCTGCAAAGCTCCTTCTGCAAACCATAACTAAGGAGCTAACTCTACAATGTGCAACACGCCGAGGGTTTTGTGAAATCTGTTCATTTTTTTAATACAGTTTATTACCAGAAAACAATAATATTATTTCACATGACTCTTGCTCGTGAACATAATTATTAGCTAACACAACTTACCAAGGACTGGTTCAAGCTTATCAAGAAACGAGTACCAGCCTGATGGAAAACGCTCAGTAAGAAAGTCTGAAGAGAAGAGGAAACAAATATTTTACTGTGGACTTGACTTTTATGTATTGGTGTACAGTATATGCAGTTTACACAGAATATACTTTTCAAGATTTTTTTCACGTAAACATCCTAACATCAAGTAGTACATTAGTAGTTAGGTGCATTTTGTTCATATGAATTCTTAGGTTACTTACCTATAAGACCTTCTATTGGGCCTTGTTTAGCCTGAGGTTCTTGTCTTTCTTCTACAGGTGTGATTCATTAATGCAACATACATTTGTAAAACAATAAATTTTACCTAGAAGAGGTGTACTTTCATTACCTTGTCCTGGTGTTGCCATTGTTGCAGTTGTTTCTAGCAGGCTAGAAATCTGAACAATATAGAGCAGTAGAGTGTTTTTATTCACTCACTATTGGGAGTCATGTGCTCAGATATATTGGATATTCACAAGTTTAACATGATAATTTCTCTGAATTCATAGAAACATGGTAGGTTTCTAGGAAAGACATTGGAGCATATTTCAATTGACATGCAGGTTAAGGATTCATTGCCAGTCACAAGACAATGGACTAATATGGTATTCATGATCCTTTACACACAATAGAGTATGAATCTATTACTGTGTAAAATATTGATCGGGCAATACTAGGAATTTGAATGGTTCCAGGAAAGAGCTCCTCTATAAATGTTGTTGTACATGCATGTGTGTGGCAGCCTCATGCATCTCTGGTGTCATGAACATGGGAATCTGTGTTGCAAAGAAAGTGGTTCTTACTCTTAGTACCATAGAGGCAGTCAGATACACAGCATACTTGTATGACAGCTCTATCTTCCAAGCAAGCTAGCAGCTGATATACGTATTGATGTACGCATACCGTGCCTTCAGAATGCTGCTGTCTATTTTGTAAAGACATAATCAAGCTTGTATATAAAACATTAGCACAAATATAATAAGCTACTATAAAACAAAATACTTTCGTACTTATAATAATTATTAACACTGATAGTTTAGTTAGTCTAAAACAAATCAGTTAGTTTCAGTAGCACTCCAGAGAGACCGATGAATATCGATATGTAGGCAACGTTGAATCCAAATCGTAGTCGAGCACATAAGAAGCTGATACGAAACCCAAACTTCTTATCCTTAAGGTGCTGGATATAATTTCGCTTTTCATCTTGGCTCAGAGTATTTCTATCAAAAATCGGATAAGCATTTACTTTTTTGATAAGTTTTTCACGACCCACAGTCACCGAGGCTGCTTTGAAGCAAGGATAGAGGAAGAGAAAGCAGTGCTGCAGTGTGAACAAGGCAACTATAACAAGCTCTATTTCATTAAACCCAATAGCATTGTCAGCAGGTGTTTCAAGTTCAGCTTGAATATACTTGACCAGAATATCAAAGACGAGTGCTATTGAAAGAAACGATGTGGCTATGTAGAATCCCCAATGGATAGTAAACCAAACTTCAAACGAATACAGTGTTTGCTGTGCCATCTTTGTGAAATTATCATCTTGTTCAACTAACCAGCGAAAAACAGAAACATTCTCTGGATTCTTAGGTCTTACAAAATTATTGTAGAGTTTTAAGCACCTGTGGTTGACAGAGTAAGCCACTTTTGAGAAGATGAAGCAACTGACAATCGTACACAGCAGAGAGTACATGTACATGGCGAAGACAGTTGCCTCCACCCGTGAATCAACGTCTTTAAAACGTTTATCAGTAGCGGTAGTATAGTATTCTTTGTTAAAGTGATAGACAGAGAAAATGACCAAACAAGCTGCCCAGATCAGAATATTAATTATCAGTAATGCGATGAAGTACAGAGATTCACGTAGATAAAGTTTGGTGGATATCTCTTGTTCATCCTCGATGCAAAATGGTTCGAGACTATTTGGTTTCTCTTCAGGTACATCTAACAGGGGTTGAATTTCTGGATCATCGGGCTTTTCACAAATACGTTTTCGGAATGAACTGCACTTGTAAGTACATCCAAGCACAAAAATGAACAGAAAATATGATAAAGAACTCGATATTGTGAGGAACAAGATAACCAGTTTAGAGAACACTTCAAATTTTGACATATTATCGATAATTTTGATGTCACTGAGTGAGTGAGCTTGTTCATTTGTCATGTCACGAAGTGCAATGAACGGGATTTGATTATAAGTACTGTTCGGAACTTTCTCAACATTGAACATGTAAGACACATTGAAGACGACAACTTGAAAACGAAGCCCACAGGTGCAGTATTAAACACAATAGCTACTACTACAAATACGACAAGAAAAAAATTGGCTACTTTCTGTAGCCATCCCGGTACTTCATCTCGTAGCTTAAAGTAGTTGAATGTTATTAGCTGGCATGTTATCAAACTGAGAAATGCCAGCATACCTTCTGCAATCACAGCTGCAAAAGAAACACATCATTGACCATCAAAAATTCATGGTTGACTGCATGTAGCTAACAAATCAACACTTACCTATGATATTTTCAAAACTTTTACTATCTGTAGTTGAAAAGAAGTAAAACATGTAACCAGCTGTGTGTGTATGAGTGCGGAAGTGTTTGTCTTTGTTAGGCTCAAAAATTACCAGACTATAGATTTGTTACTAAAAAGCTTTCTAGCCTTGGTTTTGCAATTGTTTTTTTTGATATGCACAGTATAAAAGAGTTATCTGAATTTTTATTAACTAGCAAGCTTGCTATATAATTCCCTACTGTATACATTTTTTCTCCTTTTGTATGATTGTTTTTTGATTAACCCTCGGTGCATGTTTGAGGGTTAATCATAAAATTAGTACTCTGATCTAACATGCCTTGACCTGGTTGATCCTGCTGTTGGTCCGGTGGTTGTTCTGGTCGGTTCGTGGGTTGTTCTTGTCGATCCAGTTGTTGTTCTAGTCGGACCAGTTGTTGTTCTTGTCGATCCAGTTGTTGTTCTAGTCGGACCAGTTGTTGTACTTGTCGATCCAGTTGTTGTTGTGGTTGGTCCAATTGTTGTTCTTGTCGATCCAGTTGTTGCTCTTGTCGCCCCAGTGGTCGTAACGGGATCAGTTTCATTTGTGAGGGCAATGGAAGACTTTTTGTTAAATCTTTAGAAAACAGATACATGTAACTGCAGTAATGTACAGTACCGCTCACGAGTAAGTGTACTCAAACCCGCGGGCTAACCGCGCGTAACTCGGAGGTGCCCGCGGGTCCGTGAACGTGTACCCGCTGCCCGCACCACACTAACCCGCGGCCCTCATGCAGCCTTGCATGCACTCGCGACCCGCTGGATAGCTAGGCAGACTCACGTTGTCGTTGTGTGACTTTCGCGAGCATATACAGTGCTCGCACGTATCCGCACCAGCGCGTGATGCACTCTGTATTTGCATCTACCCGCGGTTAATGATACACGGTTCCGCGGGCAAGACAAAATTACCCCCGGGTTGCCTGCGAGTCTCCCGCGGGTGTTGGTCCACTTACTTGTGAGCGGTACTGTAGCTAGCCAGGCTGATTGTGTCAGTGCTGTGTTAGGCGGGCACTTATACACATTATACATACATTGCGGTGCACATTCCAGTTAGCATTTCTTCATAAAATAATATTGTAAGTAGCTAAGCAGCATCTCATGAATCTTAATAACATCTGCAATACCCATTCTCGCTTTATGTCCACCCCATTTCCAATTTACATGTGTTTTTCAGGACTTATCACTTGGGCTATGGTCTCTTGTCTGATACAGCACTAAACTAACAAGGAACAAGGATGGAATGGTAACACGATTGACTTGCTAACAGACCATAGATCCCTACATCAGTGGCTGTGTCAGTCAACAGCAACTAGCTGAACTAGATATAGTCAGCCACTGATGTAGGGATCTATGGTCTGTTAGCAAGTCAATCGTGTTACCATTCCATGCTTGTTCCTTGTTAGTTTACATTGTGGACCAGTGTTAGATTTCTTCGTCACTACATCCTTTTGATTTCGATAGAAATCTTTTTAATTTTCTTGTAATATTACAAGTAACGACAGCATATCAAGCTACTGGTCCTACAACAACGCCAGTATATACGTATAGAGACATGTTGAATTGGGCAATAGTAAAAATATTAACTCTGATGGCTAGGCCGCTACGCTACATTCTTTCTCCAACAGGTCTGAAAATGAATTTTAATGATTATCTAGGTAAATACAGTTGCTGCAAAAGATACATAATTAATTTAGTGCATTAATTTTTCACAGCTGTGATTGCAGAAGGTATGCTGGTATTTCTGAGTTTGATATTTCTGAGTGTGTGTTTGTGGTTAATCACCCAATTGCTATGTCTTCAATAGACCCGGAGGTCAATTCAAGCCCATACACATTTATTTTTGAGCTTAAATTGCTCATTCATGTGGTATCTATGAAGTGGTAACTTTTATCTTTTCTTTCCCTACTGTTTCTTTTCTTTCACACTCTGTCTGCTCTTGGTCTCGCTTCAAACACACAGCAACAGGGGCCAGTCCTCAAATGGGACTTGTTTTAAAGCAAACAATAGACATCATCGCGCAACGAAATGCTGCAATCTGATAGTTGCTAAACTTACTGTAGATCAAATTAGGAAGACATAGCAACAGACCATTACTATTAGGGAGGCACGGTAGTGCCTGGGTTGAAAGGGAAAACAAGATGGCAGCTACGCACAATGTATTAACTTTCAAACGCTGATATTTCGCCTGGTGATGAATTTTATACGTCAAAAGAAACCTCAATCTGCTCTCTGGCGTTGCTCCATCTTACAGTAGCAAGGAGATTGCTCGAAATTGTTACAAAAGTGACGAACCTAGAAAATCGAGTTTCGTCATCTTCGTTTTCTTCTTTTTTTCTTTCTTCAATTCGCCAAGCGCCTTCACGCGAGCAGTGCCGAGACCAAAACACCCACGAACAGTCGTGAAATTCTCCTGGCAGGTGCCTTTTGAACTTTGTTTTTAGCGAAACGGCGATATAAATTCCGCGATTTCTCGATCGTGATCCATTGTCAGCTAAGTGTTAGACGCCATTATTGTGATTGCATAATACACACGTGACCAAGCAGTGGTTAGCGCACGTGACCAAGCACTAGCTTGAGTATCGCCACGCCGTATGGATTACGGAGAACACATATTTGTCTGGAGTCATCGAAGAACGGTAAGCTCGTATAAGATCACCATTCTGTGCTTGCCAGATAATTATAACCGTCGTACAGGCCTACAAACAAGTGTGGGTGGGGCTCATATGCACTGCATGCATGCATAGGCGAGCTGATATGTGCAGCATAACAATTATTTTTAGCAACAAGTTTAAAATTGTTAATAATAAAGAAAAGCCATCAACAACAGGAAAACTAAACCAATGGTGGAAACAAAGACGGCTCAGTACGTGCATGATATTGAACTGCACTTCACACTAGCCACTGATGTAGGGATCTATGGTCTGTTAGCAAGTCAATCGTGTTACCATTCCATGCTTGTTCCTTGTTAGTTTACATTGTGGACCAGTGATAGATTTCACAACCCTACATCCTTTTGATTTCGATAGTAATCTCTTTAATTTTCTTGTACTAACAGTAATGACCACAGCAATGATGAGACAATAAGTTATTATTTCATCATACTTGCACACTCTGTTACCTGTATTGGGTACTATTATATATAATCTCTCGTGCATTCAAGAATGCATTATCAAAGGTTTTAAGGCCGCTCACTCTTGGCACGTCTGACCGGTTATGGAATTATGCACAAATACAATGTATGTGTGCAAGATATGTGAGCACACTGTAAGTACATGTGTATAATATGGACTCTGCTGGTATATGACGTACTATATGTAGTGCTAGAGTAGTAACAGCAAGGGCTTATCGAGCCGTGAAGCGGCTAGAGGGCATGCAACTAATGTAGACGGCAAAGTGCTGAGTGTTACTATAAATAGACTTTATAACTATTAATAAGTTAATGTTTCCGGTTGGTCACGTGCACCAGCATAATATGCTGAGAGCGCGCGAGAACACACTGTACTGACGATGTCGCCATCGATACAGCACAGCGCGCATAAAGCAAAGGCGTAGATGGACCTAGAGAACAGTTCTGGAGAATGGCTCTGTTGTCTCAAGCGTCTGTACTTCTTGCACAAAGCTGTGGCAGCCACGGTTGTACTCATAAGTGTTTTAGATGCAGTAGATCCAGGTAAACTGCTAGTATGCTTATACATTGGCACTAAGTCACTAGCTGCCGCTCTTGATACGCGCTGCCGCCCTGTGGTAACCGGAAATAAGTCAGGACACGCCTGCACACTCTTGTGAACGTCCGTTTATGTTAAGTTTACGTGATTATACGGATATCTATTCATAGTAACACTCAGCACTATGCCGTCTACACTATGGTATTCAGAGTTGCATGCCCTCTTGCCGCTAAGGTTCGATGAGCCCTTGGTAACAGTGAATTAAGAGTAGTGCTCGTCATTATGAAAAATGTGATGTGGTTTGAATCCAATTCTGTTAGAGTAAACAGTGAAAATTTCATCTGGCAACAATTAACGCAAAAGATGAATAATTTATTGTAATAAATTATGGTTGTCTATAAATCAGCAAGTTTTGCAAGTGAACTGTATAGAAAATGCACTTCTAACTTTCTTTAGAGCAACCTAGGATTATGGTTACTAAGTTATGCATTATGGTCTAAGTGGCATAGTTCCGCGAGTGTTAGCCAACTTGTGGTGGAAGTGCTCAATTCAATCAATTGTTTATCAGTTGTAGAACATGGGGACATTGCCAATGCATTCTATATAATTGTGCTGTTTGCTAGCTACGTTGTGCAGTTTGAATTGTTATAGCCATTATTGTTATGGTGAGTGTCATCTTTCTACAGGCTCTGCCAGTGGTCTCTCTCTGCTATAATGCTAACCAGAAGCTGATCTATGTGGACAGTAGCAGCCAGACTGGTATCAATAACGCCTCCTGCTGGGAGGCGTTATTGATACCAGTCAATACATTGGTTGTACAAGATATGCATAACTTGTAAAACCAATAATAAAACTCATTTTCACATTAATTCGAGGTCATCCATACATATCCTTGCCGATCGGCAATGATAATTCTTGAGCTAGTGCGACCTAGTTTAAAATATAAATTCATGCTCACGTGTAAAAATTTTATATGTAAAAGAGTTATAAGTACCATAATATGTACATGTATGCCTAGTTGTGGTGATGTTTATGCCTTTTGATGGTACCTACCTCTTTTTGTGTTCATGGGATCATTGTTGCCTGTTGTACTTTCAGTTGTTTGATACCTAGTTCTTTGACCTATGTATAAGAAATCAATAGTCACTACTTTCCATAATGCAAGAATTCAATGCACTCTTTAATAATAATAAATATTGTCAATATTAATAATTATTTGTTTCCAATTATTTGAAAAATTATGCTATTCTGATTTTACTCAATGCTTCAACCACTACATCTTACATACATTTATGAGTGACAGCCAGTCACCTAAACAGTCTAGTGATTTTCCTGGTAGCCATTGGCAGCATTAGATTATTCAACAAAACTGACTAGTTATAGATTCTCATGCAAGTTCACAGTGAACAGTATTCACCTTGCAGAAGACGTTGACTCTCTGCCATTTTTGCTGATATTAGGAACCTGGAGTTTAATAAAACAATGTAGCTAGTGTAGGTGATGTGCCTTTTATAGTTGGAAGTCATGTGATCAACTTTAATAATATTTACAGTGCTTCTATTAATAGATTTCGTGAATACTATTAGATCATACTTTGATGTAATTCTGCAATTTGATTGGTCAGCCAGAGGTGTTCTAAGTTAAGTAGAATACCACTGAATTTACTTTGTACACTCTCGCCATCAACTGTAAAATCTAGAGTTTGGTTTACACCACCTAGAAGACGTTGCAGCAAAGCCTGCCTCAGTTTTTAGCAGCACTAATACCAGTATACAATGTACATGTACTAGTAATAAAAGTAGCAACTGATTAATAATTATTATGGTTTTAAACTTGTATTGTCAGATTTTCTTACCTTGCCATTGCTGTTGCTGGAAATCCAGACTTCTCTCTAAAATTGCATATACTAATTCAAACCACAGCTAGCTAATGAACTCGCAGGAGCTCAGAGGCTTAAACAATAAATACCTCTGTGTTCTTTGCTTCCCCAGTACAAGACCAGGTACCCATTTTACAGATGGATCGGCTGCTCGGCTGGAGGTACTTCGATGCTTTTTCTCTTCTGCCCTGGTGGGATTCCCTTGGGTTGAGAACCACCAGGGCACTCACACACACACTTGACATCACATAGTATACACGATATAATGTTAGAACTAAGCTGTGAAGCAAATGCCAAATGAAATACATGTGGAATAATTATTAATTTTCTTGTATAATCATCGAAAACACTAAATTTTAATACGAAAATACATGAAAATTAAATAAATAAATACACAAGTACACGGAAATTTTAGTAAGTGAAAGTAAAATTTAATAGAGAGTAAGAGGGGAAGTGGATTAACACACAGCTAGTTTATAGAAAAGATTACAGACAAGTGATCGTATGATAATCACATTGTGGTACATTTAGATGACACACAAATCAGACAACTGTAAAATATTGTAGCATTCTGCAAAGTACGACTTTCACGTCTAATGCACGTCAGATCCAGTACTGGATGAATAGACATCTTCATTGCTGTCTGCGCTGCCACGTGGAATATTCTGCGAAGTTACAAGTGGCTTAATTTCAACGTTGTCTTCAACTCCTGTTCCTTCAGCATTTATTGCTCTTGTGTGCTTGCCTCTATCCTCTACACTGTCAGCTCTATTCATAAGATTCTGCCTGTTAGTCTCAGGATACCGCTTGAGATAGTGTTCTAATCTTTCTCTATCAGTCGTTCTTCTTGTGTTAGTAACATCAGAATGAGATGGTGCAAAGGGTACTAATCTTGGTCCTATGCTTTTAACAGTAACTCCAGCGACATCAGCTGCATGTTCACCAACAGACTTGACTACTTTTTTGGCCATGGATTTGGTTTTTACATTGATTTCGATAAATTCACTTCTATATCCCAATTTATTTACAGATCTGAGTATGAAAGAATATGACTTGCCAGATTTGAGGTTTTTAAAGATAGCACCACACGCCTTGGTCTCTGTGAGTTTTGTTGTGTTCCCATTTCTTCCCCAATGAACCTCATAGTAATTTACAAGATGTAAATTTGTCTTAGGCTTTTCCCACTCAATGACGATTTCATGTGTGGTTTTTAATGCCACCTTCAGCCCTACTGGCTTACCAGGAGAGATTGTGCCAGTTCTGGTATAGTCTTGAAACGGCAGGCTGTCGCCATCTGCATTTCTCAAGCTGAGTTTAACATTGTATATTGGCATGGAAGTGGCATCGATATTCCAGTCCAGATTGAGTTTAAAGGTATCCTTTACTTGCAAGCTCAGTGCTTCAAGCTCAGTAATGTCAAATATCTTCGTGGTATATTGATTTTCTCCAACCTCATGATAGTTAACCACATAATGAGTCACTGGTTTGACACGTACTTCTTCTGGAGGCTTTTCAACTACCAGTACGACACTGGTAGAGGAGTATACATGTATTGCAAGCGGCTTTCGCGGTGGACTAGGCAATACAGTAAATTTACCAACTGCCCAATCACTCCATTCTCCTGGACCTGTACCATTGACAGCTCGCATGCGAATTTCATAGCTGAATTTGCTGGGGAAAAGAATCTTAGCACTGTCGAGTAAGCACCCATTTAACGATTTATCTATTTGAAAATAGGCTCCATTCTGTTGGTCATATTCCAACTCATAGTGCAAGAATTCTGCGTGTGCTCTTTCCCACCCTACTCGAAGCACTCCAGGACTGCGCTCTATGACAGACAGCTTTTCTACTTTTTCTAGCTTATCGTCACTAAATAAGTCATAGCACCCTGCTCGCGGATTTCGTACAACCGCTTCAATATGCTTCAAGTCCTTTCGCCTTTCAGCATTGCTGTGGTAATTAGATACTTCGAGGAGAAAGCTTAGGACTTCCAAGGAGTGTATGAGCAGGCGGTCTAACTCATTCAATGCTCTTTTAATACTTGGATCTTTCCAAATCTGGTGGAGTGTTCTCCGCTTCTCTATTTGTTTACATGTTTCCAAGCATTTCATAAAATCATGCCCAACTTGTTCTACTCCTCGCAAAATTGCCTCATCATTTGTGTCATAGGCAGTAGTTTCTATTTGCTGTAGTATACCTTGTAGTTGGCTTACTCTGCTGCAAAGCACATCTCGATTTTTTTCATTGTTGCAAGATCAGCAATTCTTTTGTAGAGATCTTTAATAGCACTCTTTGCTGAGCTGAATGTTATATTAAACACTGCACTAGCAACTTTTAGACCAAGTGCCTCAGCCATTCTGTGATGAAGAAAGATAAGTACTGACTCGTACAACAAAGCACTCCTTACCTTGCGCTGTAGCTAGGGCTGCAGAGGACCAGAGTTGTGTTTGTATGATGCATGTATCACATGTGCAGATAAGCCTACTACAACTATGTGCTTATGCAAACAAGCACATAGTTGTAGTAGGCTTATCTGCACATGTGATACATGCATCTTACAAACACAACTGCTGGTCCATTATGGAGCAAATCAAGGCTGCTCTATCACACTGATTGTCCAACAAAGTCACCATTCGTCTTGTGGGCAGAGCAAAATCAGGCCACATAGTGAAAATTTTGTTTTCCTCCTGAGCATGCTCTATCTTACAAGCAAGCTAGCAGTTGATTAGCCTCGTACCCAGGCTCTCTGACGGATATTTAATTATGCGTGGGTGTTGAAATGCGGGGGTGGCGAATTGCCACCCCCGTATTTCAACACCCACGCATAATTCGCCACCCCCGCATTTCAACACCCACGCATAATTAAATCTCCGCCGGAGAGCCTGGGTACGAGGCTAGCAGTTGATATACGTATTGATGTACGCATACCATGCCTTCAGATTGCAGCTGTCTATTTAGTATAGAAATAATCAAGCTTGTATATCACAAATTTAAATAACAGAATTTATAAGCTACTATTGAACAAAAATATACTATCATACTCACAATTATCACTGTTAATATAATTATACTAGTTAGTCTAAAACAAGTCAGTCAGTTTCAGTAGCACTCCAGAGAGACCGATGAATATCGATATGTAGGCAACGTTAAACCCGAATCGTAGTCGAGCACAGAAGAAGCTGATACGAAACCCGAACTTCTTATCCTTAAGGTGCTGGATATAAGTCTTCTTTTCATCGTGCTCCAGCTTGGATGCCGAAAAAGCGTTCACCTTCTTGATGAGCTTTTCACGTGACACAGTCACTGCGGCCGCTTTGAAGCAAGGATAGAGGAAGAGAAAGCAGTGCTGCAGTGTGAACAAGCTGACTACAATAAGCTCCGTTTCGGAGAACCCTATCGCAGAGTCTGTGGGTGTTTTGAGTTCAGCTTGGATATACTTGACCAGAATATCAAAGACGAGTGCTATTGAAAGAAATGAAGTAGCAATGTAGAATCCCCAATGCATCGTAAACCAGATTTCGAACCAATATAAAGTTTGCTGTGCCATCTTTGTGAACTTATCATCCTGTTGAATTAACCAATCAAGAGTATTAATATTGTCAGGGGGCTTGATAAATCCTTTGTACAATTCCAGGCACCTGTAGTTGACTGAGTAAGCCACTTTGGAGAAGATGAAGCAACTGACAATCGTACATAGCAGAGAGTACATGTACATCCAAAAGCCAGCTACTTCCCATTCTCGTGATAGTTGAACACCTTCTCCTCCATAATATTGAGGCTTGTCAAAGTGTTCTTTCCAAAACACACCAACACAAGCTGCCCAGAGTCCAAGATTGAAAAACAGTAGTACGATAAAGTATATAGACTCAGGCAGGTAGATTTTGGTGGAAATGTCACTTTCTTTATCAATGCAAAATGGGTCCAGACTAAATATATCTGATTCCTGATTGTTCCTAGAAGAACTTGTTTGTTGTCCCTCTGGTAGTAGCAGACTTTTTTCTGGATCATCTATTAACTGAGTTTCATGCAGAATTTTTCGTAACCAATTACACTCATATGTGCATAGTAGCACACAAATGAACAAAAAATACGATAGACAACTCGACAGTGTGAGAAACAGAAAAACCAGTTTAGAGAATACCTCAAATTTTGACATGTTGTCGATAACCTTGAGATCACTGAGTGAGTGAGCTTGTTCATATGTCATATCACGGAGTGCAATGGACGGGATTTGGTCGTAGGAGCTGTTCACAACATTCTCGACTTTGAACATGTAAGACACATTGAAGACGACAACCTGTGGACATATCCAGGTCCATGAAACAAAAACTACTGGTGTGACATTCATCGGCAGAATAAACAAAAAAGCAATAAAGTAGATTGATCCTTTTAGTAAGATTTTGATTGGTTTAGATACATGATCTTTTAGCTTGAAATAGTTGAACCGTATTAGCTGAAATGTTATTAAGCTGAGAAATGCAAGAAGAAATTCTACTACTACAGCTGCAATAATCAACGATTGTAAGTGAACCACATTTTAAAAATATCTTACCGAAAAAAATTTCTAACCCAACACGGCAAATTCTCAAATCTGTTGGTGAAAAGATATAGCCTAAAGCTAGATTTTTATACACAATATTGACATACTTGGTAGAGCCAGAGGATTTACAGTTGTTGAAGCCGAAGAATTTTCAGTTGTTAAAGTCGGAGGATTTTCAGTTGTTGAAGTCGGAGGATTTTCATTTGTTGAAGTCGGAGAATTTTCAGTTGTTGGGTTCGGAGGATTTTCACTTGTTGGGGTCGGAGGATTTTCAGTTGTTGGGGTCGGAGAATTTTCAGTTGTTGGGGTCGGAGGATTTTCAGTTGTTGGGGTCCGGAAAAATTCAATTGTTTCTGTATTGTCACCTGGTTCTACCATGGTTCAATTGAGAGGTTCAATTTAAATGCCAAGCATTATATATTGAATTTAAATTTACATTTAAATTTAAAGGCATGCACTCATCTGTTCTTGTATTATAGCTATGAGTGTACAATGTACGTAGTGCTGCAAAAGCAATAATTATTGCATGCTAAAGCCAGTGGCTAGCTTTGGAATCTACAGTATTTCTGGAAAATGGTTTCATTCTGTGTATATTACTTTATACACAGAATTTGTACACGGGTATGCTACGTTCGACACTCTTCTTAATTATAAACTCTTGATAAAACAGTAATGTTAGTGTGTTTGTGCTTTTCATGACTTATCACTCGGGCTGTGGTCTCTTGTCTGACACAGCACTGGCTACACTTTGTCCTGTATTATCAAGTCCCTATTGCCTCCACAACTCAACTACTACACAATGATTATGAATATCAGCATATCACATGTGTAAGCCGGCAAGTTTCAATGTTTGCTTAAGCACAATGCAGTTGCACCATTGTGGACAAAGGGTTTAGCAAAGGGATACAACCTGTTCCTAGGCTTTGGTGGTATAGTAAGAGGTCAAAAGCTGTCAGTGACAGAGACACTGATCATTGACAAAAATGTTAACTACATACCAATGATCGGGAAGGTTTTGGCATAGAATATTTTGTCGTCCATCCTTGCAACGAAAATTATACATGCGAAAACAATGTGCATTATAATACATGCAAATAGCAACAAAAATTAAACAACTCAAAATTTTAAAAAATTTCCCAATCTACAGCTTATTGACTAACTTTGCTTAGTGTCTTATACACAACTCGTAGACTATTATTATTTCTTTCACTAGCACAGTATACAGACAAATAAATTACCTTGACTAGCCATATTGTCAGATTGAACGAATGAACTCTTTCACAGAACTAAATTCAGTACTGGGGTCTCCTGCAACTGCCAGCACTATCCTACTACAGTGTGTATTATACCTATCCATCCATACTCTTACTACTATTCCAGATCATGTGATCTCTGCTTGTCAGTGCTCATTGTTAATACTGTTATTCATAGTTGATTCTACAATCACATGCACAGGCGTATAGTGCTGGACAATGATTCTCTGATTGATAGTCTGTGCATAGTAGTTACCTACTTGATGTGTTGAGTAGATCAAGTTTTTCTCAATTCTGACACTCTTATTCAAGCTGGTTACAGGTCTGTACTATAAATAAAACTTACTGTATGTCTGAATTGCATTTCATTTTGCTTTTGAATTATATGTTGTAGCTGGAAGACAGCAGGTCACTACTAGCTCTCATGAATACAATTACAATTTGTTTTGTCTCAGAGAGCAACTTGACTTGTTACCCTCGGTGCATACTTTGTGATTCTGATCTTTACAAACAACAACAGTGTACTGATTATCACATAGATTTTGGAGCATATTTCAACTGACATGCAGGTTAAAGATTCATTACTAGTCACAAGACAATAGACTAATATGTTGATGGTGTTCATGATCATTTATACACAATAGAGTATGAATCTATTACTGTGTAAAATATTGATCGGACAATACTAGGAATTTGAATGGTTACAGGAAGGAGCTCCTCCATAAATGCTTTTGTACATGCATGTGTGTGGCAGCCTTCTGATATCAGTTGCATAATTGAGCTGTACTACAGTGTCTACTTGTCTGAGAGTCACTATTAATTTTCAGACTACAGATCCACTACTTTTTGATGCAGTGATTTGCTGTGTGGCTAACATTGTTTGCACTTTACACTTTGCAGTATGACGCTAAACGCAAATTTAATTCCTGCTATCAATCAAAATTGTATTCAGATGGACCAAATTTACTACTAAATCACACAATTCATTATTACTGACTATGCAATTTTTTATAATAAAAATTATTATTGTATGCCATGCAAATGATGCAATAAAGACTACTCTGTTAAAAGTGAAGTGCTATAGAAGCACCCTTAACCCTTTATGCTCTAATGACGCGATTTGGCATCATACATACTTCAGACACCATAACTTTATCCAAAAGTGCTAAAATGTTCCGAAATTAAGCTAAATTGAAGAATACAAATAACCGTACAAAATCTAGTGGTTTTCGGCACGCGCCCTCCACCAAACATATTGGCGACCAGCTTTTCTATGGCTTCAGCACAAAACATTTTGCGGCTTCAGGACGCTCGGAAAACACATTTCCCACATTCTCCATAATCTGGGCTACATTTTGCACTCACCTAAACCACTGCTATTGTATGTACTTTTCATTGACCAGCCCCAAAGTACTAACTTTGAGCAAAATTTGACGAGGTCGGTGCACTTTATTGGCTTGATTTCCGAAGTGGGAGGGGCATCTTGATCGACTTGAGTGTGAGCAATTGCAGCTACTCACTGGCAAAAAAGGACGCAAATTTGAGACCAGTAGCGCAAAGGGCACATGAGTTATTCGCGAGAGAATTGGTCAGCATTTACGAGGTTAAAATTCCAGCAAGATAACTTAGTATTTAAAGGGTTAAAGCTTTAGAGTGTTAAAACACACTTTCCTTATAAGGTGCTACGGTTGCCATGGAAATCTTCGATCTTTCTAAACTTAAACTCCGCTTGCAGAAAAACAATAAAGTGTTTTAACATTCTATGATTAGAATAAGTTTCTGGTTGACAAATCCAATCAACGATATACTTCTTAATTCAAAAGTCCAAATTTGTCTTATAGGGTGTACTATTTAAACGACATTTTAACACCCCATTTTTAATAGTGTATTGGATGATGTTTACTTCTCAGCAAATGTTCTGTCCGAAAGGTTTGAGTTGACTAGACTTTGTTGTTAACCCATGAGGGTCATGGTACTTGTTTTGTTTAAAAAAGCAAGTTTGTACAGATTAGCATAACAAGCACTCAAAAACAAAAAAAAACATAATAAAAATTACTATTATTGTACAATAATTAAATTTTATTGTCTACACTGATACAAAACTAATTTGTTAAAAAAAACAGCTTACATGATTTCAATAATTTCATACAGCAAAATATTTTATTATATGTCACTAAATTTTATTAGCATACTCATGAGACCAATGAATATCGATATGTAAGCAATGTTGAAACCGAAGGGAATTCGAGCACAGAAGAAGCTGATACGAAACCCGAACTTCTTGTTCTCTAGGTACTGGATATAAAGCTGTTTTCTCTCAAGAGTAAGAGGGTGTCCTTCAAGTCGATGAGCGTTGATCTTTTTTATGAGCTTTTCACGACCCACAGTCACTGCGGCAGCTTTGAAGCATGGATAGAGGAAGAGAAAACAGTGCTGCACTGTGAACAAGGTTATTACAGCAAACTCAGAGTCTATAAACCCAAGTGCCTTATCCGGTATATTTGAAAATCTAGGCTCTATTTTATTTTCTAGAATTCCTAAGAAGAGTACTATTGAGAAGAATGAGGTGACAATGTAGCTCACCCAGTGGATTGTGAACCAAATTTCGAACAAATTTAGAGTGTCTTGACCCATTTTGGTGAAGTCGTCATCTTTTTCAATTAACAAACTGAGGCCATCATCAACATCGCTTAGTTTGTTATGGTTTTTAAATTCATCGTACAGTTTCAAGCACCTATGAGTGACTGAGTAGGCTATCTTTGAGAAGATGAAGCAACTGACAATTGTACACAGTTGTGAGTACATGTACAAGAAGAACACAAATTGTTCCAACTGTATGTCAATATTGGTAAAATGAGAAGGTTTGTCAAAAACTTCGAGCGAAAAGACAATATAGCAAGCCAACCAGAGAGAGATATTGATCAAAAACAGTAATACGAAGTACAGCGATTCGGGTAAGTAAACTTTGGTAAAACCAATTTCTTTTTCTTTTATACAAAATGGATTTAAAGCTTTATTATCATTTTGTCTATCATCTTCTGGTTCAGAAATAATTTTTCGTATCCACCTTCGAAATGGATAACAATTATAAGTGCATATCAGTACTATGATGAACAAAGCATATGAGACACCACTTGACATTGTAAGAAGCAGAATTACTAGTTCAGAGTATACTCCAAAACTTACTAATTTTTTCATGTCGTGAATATCGCGAATGTCATGAATTGGATCGGTCAGATTATATTCAAACTTGCTGTTCAAAATTTCCTCAAATAAAAGGGTCAAGTTGAGGACCATAGCCTGTGAGCTTATACAAGCAGCCAAAACGCAACCAGCTGGTGCAATATTCGCCAGAAAAGCCAAAAGCATAAGAAAATATAGTGGATATTTAGCTGCTTTTTGTAGCCAGCCTGGTGCTCTATTCTGTAAGTTGAAGTAGTTAAATCGTATTGTCTGGCACGTTAACAAGCTTAACGCCGCCAGCATAACTTCTGCAAAAATAGCTGAAAAAAACAATAAATAATTAACTTTAATTAACAGGTAGCCATCTTACCTAATCCATGTTCAATGCATGTTCGATCTGTTGGTAAAGAGAAACAGTGAATGTTGACATATACTTGTAATCTTGTCACAGACTAGCTAGCAAGCTGTCTACTTACTTTCTACATTATAAACAATTACCTTGCTGTGGTGGAGCCTGTATTGTGGGCTGTGATACAGCCCGAGACAGATTCTGTAACAGATTCTCTGACAGAGCCTGTGATACAGTTTCTGATAAAGTCTGTGACAGATTTTGCGGTTGATTCTCTGACTGAGTCTGTGGTAGAACCCGTGATACAGTCTCTGATACCTTCTGTGACAGGGGCTCAGATAGATTTTGTAATAGGTTTGTCTGTGATAGATTCTGTTTCAGAGTTTCTGACACAGTTTGCGAGAGATCTTGAGATAGATTTCGTATTAGATCTTGTGACAGAATCTGCGATAGATTCTGTGATAGAGTCTGTGATATAACTTTTGTTAATAAATTCTGCGACAGAGTCCGTGTTAGATACTGTGACAGATTGTCTGATACAGTCTTTGATAGATCTTGTGGCAGATTGACCAGAGCCTGTGGTGGTAAAGCCAGTGCTACATGTGCTGTTGGCTGTTCTGTACCTAGAGAATATACAACCATGATATTTTGGTCATGCACAGTAGAACAGACACCACTATCAGTATACAAGTCCTCTATCAAACTGTATTGTATAGTGCTGAAGTTACCTCCATAACCGTGTTGGCCAGCAGCAGACACAAGAGGAGTTTTATCAGCCATTGGATTGATTGTAGACTGTAAAAGTGTCACCAAAATACCTGCCACTCTGTGGGGGTATTTTACATCATGTGATAACTTGAGAGATAGTCATTACTTTGAAGTAACAAAAAGAGCTCGTGAATACTGTTGATATGTAACATTGTATAAATAAATAGTATCACATTTGCTTAGCTTACACTTTACTTGTGCTGTTATCATCATTCTAGAACCTTATCTATTATGAATATTAATGAGTAAATCTAGAACATCTGACAGAGCTGACTAAACACCACAGAACTTACATTCCATGCAGCGTCACAGCATGCGTCCCTACATGCCCAGCGACTCTCGCCGAAATCTGCAAAACGCGAAGTGCACTGCTTACACACGATGCTGTAACAATTTTTCAACAATGATTTCCCAACGTGCAGTGCTTGGAAGTATGCCGTGCATCAAGCCAAGGACATTTACAAGTTATTAATATTGCTCAAATCTTCGCTGTCTTGACGTTTCTTGAAATTTCAGCCATCTAGGGTTGATCAAGCAATCTGACCTTGAAGATTTATCTTTAGCGGTGCTTCTAAAGTGGTATACTGAAATTGCTGCCCACACATTAATTTTGTTCTTCTTTCAGGAATTCTAGCGCTTGTGCTGTCTCATTGACTACCAATAACTGATGCTGTGGAGTGTATTTACCACGGCTGACGGTATGTGTAGTTTGTTTCAACACAGTTGTAGCTCTCACAATAATCATAGTTATGACATTGATCAGTAGATTTCAGGTAGATGTAAATATGAGTCTAAACTTAGTGTACTATAGTATAACTACCTGTGTCAGGAGATTAGATAGTTGGTTAGTTATTCATGTTTGTTGTCAGCAATTGTTGGGCACGTACATGCACTTGTACTTGTATTGGAGCATGCAATTCCACAGAGGCATGAGCACCTTTGGAGGTAGTTTATGCTAAAACAATGATACTGTCATGACACTATTCTATAGATCTAAGATATCTGAGAGTTGTTGTCAAGTCATTTATAGAGAAGCTGACTCAATAAGCAGTCTAAAATATTACCACAAACTATTATGTAGAAGATATCAAGAGTATTTAATACAAAAATTCTTCCAAACTGTGATCACAACACTATTCATAGTTTGTTTAATGATTAAAACAAGTCAGTTAGTTTCAGTAGCACTCCAGAGAGACCAATGAATATTGATATGTAGGCAACGTTGAACCCAAATCGTAGTCGAGCACAGAAGAAGCTGATACGAAACCCAAACTTTTTGTTCTTGAGATGCTGAATATAAAGCTGCTTCCTCTCATCTTTCAGTGGATGATTAGGATCTGAATGAGAGTTGACTTTCTTGATAAGCTTTTCACGTGACACAGTCACTGCGGCCGCTTTGAAGCAAGGATAGAGGAAGAGAAAGCAGTGCTGCAGTGTGAACAAAGAAACTACAACAAGCTCTTTCCAAGAAAACCCTATAGCATTGTCTAACGGTGCTTTGAGTTCGGCTTGAGTATACTTGACCAGCATGTCAAAAACAAGACCTATTGAGAGAAATGAAGTGACAGTATAGAATACCCAATGGATAGTGAACCAGAATTCAAACCAATAAACAGTCTCCTGGGCCATTTTCGTAAACTTATTGTCTTGTTCAATTAAACGATGAAGACCATCAACATCTTCATCACCATCTTGTTTTGTATGATTTTCAAATTTATCGTACAGTTTTAAGCACCTTTGGTTGACTGAGTAGGCTATCTTTGAGAAGATGAAGCAACTAACAATAGTACATAGCAGAGAGTACATGTAGAATATAAACCCTACTTTCTCTAACCACTCTTTTACTTTCACATCATAATAAGCAGGTTTGTCAAAATGTGCTGTCCAAAAAAGACAAAAGCAAGCCATCCAAAGAACAATATTGAGAAGCAGTAGAAAGTTAAAATACAAAGATTCAGGCAAGTCTAGTTTGGTGGATATCTCTTTTGGATCAGTCATGCTAAAAGGGTCCAGAGGTTTGTATAATTCATCAGATTTGCCTTTTATTGTCTTGATACACCAGTGTCTTATTCCAGCACACTTATATGTGCACAATAGCACAGAAATGAATAAAAAATATGATATGAAACTTGAAAATGCCAGGAACAGAATGACCAGTTTAGAGAACACTTCAAATTTTGACATATTATCAATAACCTTGTCATAACTGAGTGAATGAGCTTGTTCGTATGTCATATCACGAAGTGCAATGGACGGGATTTGGTTCTCATAGGTGCTGTTAATTTTCTCAACATTGAACAAGTAGGACACATTGAAGACGACAACTTGTGGACATATCCAGGTCCATGAAACAAAGATCACTGGTAAAAGATTTATCAAAATAACTACTAGTGCAGAAAACCAAACCGATGCCCAAAAAACAAAAATGATAACTTTGGCTACTTTCCGTAACCAATCTGGTACTCTGTTACGTCGCATTTCATCATGTAACTGGAAGTAGTTGAATTGTATTAGCTGACAAGTTATAAAGCTGAGAAGTACCAGAAAAATTTCAGCAACAATAGCTGTAAAAAAGATTATTGTCATGATTGATTGCATGCACCTGTTAGCTTACCTAAGAAAGATTCACAACAATAATAGCAGTTTTTCAGACGATTCTTGCAAAGGAATAATTTCAGTAAGTATACAATGTATTAGTGTGGCATACTTACTTCTCGGGGTGTTGGTGATGTAGGGGGTAGTGGTGATGTGGGGGGTGTGTAATATCCTGAGCTAGTTAGGGATACTGTGAAAAATACAGCCATTCTCATGTTATCTACAATACATGATACCGGTGAAGATTACCTTCAGCTGTGCCATATGATCCTGATCCTGTAAAGTGTAAAAATGTTATTGCAATGGATATACTATAATGCTTATTATACTGTAGGGCTGGTTATTTTTGAATGTTTAAATGCATCTGCATGTCGAAATTAGAACCAAAAATTAATTATTAACAATTTTCCACGTATATGTACAATTTTTCAATGTGCTATTTTTCCACATGTAATTCCAAGACATGCTTTAGTCTTGCAGGCCCTGTGAGACTAAACTGTCTTCCTCTCTGACAAGAAATCTGATGATAAGTTCCAACCGTACTACCAAAAACAATATTGACAGCGAAAGGCACCTTGCCCGGCAAGCACTCGAGAGGTAGTACAGCAGTAATAATTATCTGAATTCTGTTGCTCGATGTACAAATAATTTACCCAATATGGAACTGCGCCTAAGCGATTCTCACTTGCATTACTGTCACAATAGTATTAATGTTTTATTAACCCTCGGCGTATGCGCGAGGGTTACGGTACTTGGTTTGTCATTCGCTGTCCATCGAGCTGCAGAGATCAGCGATCACTGTTACGCACTGGTAAAGTTATGACATGATGAGCACCGCAAGGGCTTGCAATTTGACTCGTGGATTTTGCTAAAGTGCTTTCATTCTCGAGTTATGTCTGACTCACCTTGACGGCTATCTTGGACCTTTCTGACTACAAAAGCGCCCATAGTTGACTACCTACGTACTTTTAGATTCCATCCAAACTGCATAACAGCTGGTCTCAATGGTCACGCCCACTCGACACACCTTGTCCTTATGATCAGCACTTTGCTGTCTTCTGGTTAGCAGTGCAGTTTCAATAGCAAGCAGGCTGGCTTTAGCTGCAAGGCTCCTTTTGCAAACCATAACTAAGGAGCTAACTTTACAATGTGCAACACGCCGAGGGTTTTGTGAAATCTGTTCTTTATTACTAGGAATTATATGCTCCTGCTTATCAGGCATGGGTTGTACTACCGGTAGCATTGTGTCAGGCACATAATATTGAAAGGTACTTTTTGAAATGGTGGTCTGCTCATCACATGAGTATAATCAAGATTCATTGTTTGTTCAAGCACAATGCAGCTACACCATTATGGAAAATGGTGCACTGCCCTCTAAAACAACTCTGTAACTGTAGTGTCATAAAGGTCACACGTTGGTTGTAGACAACTTGATTTTAAGCATAGTTATGTTTATGGAGCTGGTTTTAACTACTTTTGAATCTTTTTCACTACTTTTACATATAATTATAACTGTAATGAAATAAAGTTCAGTATATAATGCACAGCAGTGGGTTATGACAATGGATTATTGATTAAAATTGAGCTTTTTGTTCATAGTTATTACTCTCAAGTTTTACAATAGCACAACACAAATAAAACTTACCTGAACTAGAAAGCTGTGTTCTTTCAGAATCCTCCATACTGTCAGATCTTTGCAACAGTGCTAGCCTAGTATACTTATCAACTCACTACAGCACAAGATCATGTGATCACTGCTATTGTATGGTAGCTTCCTTGTAGTATAGTAGATACTACAAGGAAGCTACCATACTGTGCAATCAGTCCATCTCAACTTGCCAAAATGTACTGTAGCAGGTCTCAATTTTGATTCTGGCTCCTCTCCTTTTTATTAAAAGCCTGTACTGGTATGATAGTAGACCTGATAGCAAATTGCAGTCTATGTGCACATTATCATTCTCTCTCTCTCTCTCTCTCTCTCTCTCTCTCTCTCTCTCTCTCTCTCTCTCTCTCTCTCTCTCTCTCTCTCTCTCTCTCTCTCTCTCTCTCTCTCTCTCTCTCTCTCTCTCTCTCTCTCTCTCTCTCTCTCTCTCTCTCATGCAGATTCACAGTGAGTTTTGAAGACATAGCAATTTATACTAATGATGAAAAGACAAGGTACTATTTTATTTCTTTATACATGTACATAAAATGTTTTCTTCAATTATTAAGGTCATTCTTCGGTTTAAAAGTCAAAGAAGGTCACCATCAGGTATGTGAGTCATTGTACACTACTGGGTTGGGTATAACGGGTGTCCTCGCTGCATTGAGAGGCACAGTTGGTACTCATGTATGCTCGTAACCCGGGCTCCAGAAATTGCAATGCTTATGCTTGCTTAGCTCATGTGTGCTCGTAACCCGGGCTCCAGAAATTGCAATGCTTATGCTTGCTTAGCTCATGTGTGCTCGTAACCCGGGCTCCAGAAATTGCAATGCTTATGCTTGCTTAGCTCATGTGTGCTCGTAACCCGGGCTCCAGAAATTGCAATGCTTATGCTTACTTAGCTCATGTGTGCTCGTAACCCGGGCTCTAGAAATTGCAATGCTTATGCTTACTTAGTGCACTGGTGCCCTGTGATCCTCTGTAGTGCAGCTAAAAGCAATAGGCAGTTTGCTCTGCATGTTACACCATCTTTAGGGTTGCTAGAAGCCGATTAGTTCTATAGTGATGTGTTCTATCTGAGCCAGTGACCTTCTGTTTGACACTTTGCTCTGTGTGACCTTCTGTGGAGCTGCTAGACACCTTGTTTTCCTGTGTTTATGTGGGCATGTCATTTATCTATTATTTATGAATTACTGTGTGTGGGTGTTCTGGTCGTGTGTTTATGTACACATGTGACCAATAGTCTGCAAACATAGAACACTTTATTAATAGAAAGAGTCCATAACTCACTTCCTGTGCTGGTTGGAATCTCACGTACAGTGCACATTCTTGTCTCAACACTCTCACTGAACAGTTCATTGAAACCTGCTGTGGAAAGGATATTTTAGTTTTGAACAGAGCAGGAAATTATAAAGGAATCGGGAAGGAATCTAGTAGTTCAAAATGTTTAAAAGATTTGGGACAATCAACTACATCCACTGTGGGATGCGGGACATCCCTCATTGGTTCCCAACTGTGCATGCGTATGCATTCACAACAGTGATATCTTGCACAGCATGACAGTGTAGTTCTTGTTCTATTTGCTGCTATTGAATGATTGAATGTTATAAACTGCACACTGACGAAAGTGTAGTATGTTCATCACAGTGTAGTTGTTGAAACTGTAAAAGTAGTATTCACTACTGTACTAACTGATTTCAGTGGTACCACACTCACATCAACAACTACTATAGACAGTATTAACCTGACAGATGATGGAGAAGGAGTATAACATGTCGTGATGACACTGGCTCAGTCAACCAGCAAGTCAGTACGATGTGACCCATTATATATTATATTTAGTATCCGACTCATTGTCGTACTATATTTAACCAGCTTACATAGCACAGAGCAGTACGTGCACACAAGCTCTTCCACTTTAAGGTGTTTTAGATAGCTCTCCTTATCAGACTAAAAGTGATCCCACGCAACGCAAGTGTGTTTATTATTTGACGACTTAGGACGCACGTTAGTCTTTTTTCTGAAGCCAGTTAGAGTTACCTTAGATCATTTCAGTAAAATTAAATTTTAAGCAATGAACTTTAGCATATTTCTCCCACGCGCATGGATCTATGAAAATCGCCTCACGGATTATACGTACACTTTCGCTGGCAAATCTTGAGATACTCAAGTGGGGCTTAGGTCTGTGAAAAGTATTCAAAATGAGACCATTCTTTATTTGAAGTTCTCTCCATTCTATAAATCCAGGCAATACATTGTCTAGGGAACATTGGGACATCAAACAGATTTCACACATTTTCTGACATAAAGCCAGACTGGTGAAACTCAATTTTCTTGTTTATCAGTTTACAAAGCACTGGAAAGTTTTCAAACTATGACCGTCAATTGTTCCAAGTCGGTCTATCAAGCTCATTACTCTTCCAAGGGCACTGGAAATGTGTTTAATTGATAGCATAACAAGCTGGCAATTATCGACCATCTACAGCTTGACCACAGCACACACACACAGAAACAAGCCTTGTATAGTCACCTCTCTTGTGGGTCTTCTGTTGCTACTGGTATCATTCTACTCAAAGCAGTTTTTCATTGATTTTAATGGCTCCATCATTGGATTCATAGGTCTTCACAGTGTGTGTAATCATTGCTGCCAAGCCTGTTTCTAGGGACTACGTCACGAGTCATGTTCTTCTGCTGCGTGGTTGTCAAGGGACACTTGGTATGCAGCCAACACTAATTGATACAAACACTGCTAATATGGATTTGTAATGAAGTTGGCAAACTCACACGAAACATTTGATCAATTGTTCTGTGGAGTTGTTTGGTTGCTTGACTGAATTATCCCATCCAGAGAACTCTTGCACTGGTTATTGGCTGAAAGACAGTAGAAGACATTTTTAGGAAGATTGTGTTAAGTTTAACACGCTTACCATTATTCGTGTCATGCACAGCTAATGTATGGCAGCCTATAATGGAACACTAGTATGGTATTGAAGTCTGCAGCTACAGTGCAGCAGAGCAGCTACATACAGGCATGCAAAATACAGTGTAACGAAAATAGGTAACTTTTGCTTACAACTGAACTAAAAGTTACTTGCAACATACTTTTGTATAACATTGCTACACAATCATATTCCACAAAACATTATGTTGTGTACATCATTGTTTCAATCAAACATGTTGTGGCAGTGTATCATCCATCCCTTAGTAGAAATGGCGGTGCTGCTCAAACCTTGTTATTTCAAATGCTAGTGTACTCGTACAATTTGAAATAATGGCGTTATGTGTTTGTGTTATAAGTCTGCTTTACTGTCAGCATTCCACAAGTTTAGATTAGCTGGTTAAATGCACAAGAGTGGGCTGTTTTGGTTTGTGGGCAGTGTCTATTAACCACCGCAGGCGGTTGTGTGTGACACAAACATTCAAGTTGCTAAGCATTGCAGTTGTGTTGGTTTACAACACCTTGTCTATACAGTGCCTCACCCCCTGGCTACCATGGTTACCAAGCTTGTCTAGAGTACCACAATTCAGTTACTGTTGTGTACAAAATGTTGAATGTGTTGATAGTCGTGGTGGAAAGGGGAATTCATGAAGGATTGTGTGATTCGTATTATTTACTTGGTGCATTTTGAGGTACAGTGTGACCCCTCTTTTCCAGACACCCTTTGGGACCCACAAGTGGTATCCTGATCTCAGGGGTCTACACACAAAGAATCACATGCAGTGTCCACATTGTAGTTGGTGTTCTTGTTCTGAGTGAGGGGTTCCACTGTGCATGTATAATAAATGTATGCTCAATCTTTTTTAATACAATAGTGTATAGCTATTGTTGTATCATATATTCAGGTTTCTTCTGTAGTCACGGAGAGCGTTGTGTATGCCCTTTATGTCATAGATAGACTATGCCCAGCTTTCAGAGAAATCATCAATAGCGTCGGAATTCCAATAGCCAGCACATTTTGCCCACAGGCTCCACAATGCAATCATGACGGATTCCACAAAGCATGAAATCATCAATAATTATAGTATGCAGACTAGTCTAGTATTCACAATGATCAACAGAGATTTGTTTATTTTATCTTGCATTCTTAGACACCTATTAATATCAAACAAAATATAATCGCGTGGTGTTTTAAAAATATGTTGTGAATCTTCCCAAGATTTCTGGCGAGAATGTATACTGTCTTAGACCAAACGTACATCGGTTTCACTACATCCAAGTTGTCAAACAACGATTGTTTTATGATAATTCGTGCTCAGACAATACATTTCTGTCTGCATATTTTTACTAACCACATACGCTCCCTTCATGGAAGTTTCACCTGGAATGCTAAACTATGCTTTGGGATGACAGCTTCAATTATCAAATCTCTCTAACTCAATAGACACAGTAACGGTTCGATTAGTGACCCATAATTGAGTTTCTGGCTTCCTGACAACGGCACATCTTCTTTGACAGAGCACTCCTTAGTCTTCTCTGTGCAGGATGTGTCTATGCTGTATCCTATTATACTATACAAGGGACTTTGCATATTCTAATCGTGTCCGGTGGTAGCTCTCGGCTAGTGATTGAGTTTGCAAACTTATGTCGCTGTCCCTACAAACACTAGTCTATTATATTAATAACCAGTTTCCTCTTATACTGCCTGTCCTTCCTGTGTCCACTAAAGTGACAGACATTGAACTTTACATTTAGTGACGATGCTACGGTTACAAGCTACTTGTTGGTGTTGCTTTGTGTCTCTTTAGAAGTGCTTAATAAGGTACGCGATACTGTGTGAACTCTGTGTGGCTGCTTTGTTTAAATTCAGAGTCGATTCTGTGAGAAATACAACCAGGAGCGCTCCTGCTTCCACAAAATGAATGAAGATTTTCTAGATTACAAATTGTGTCAGAAGCAGTATCTCTCGCGCATTGTATGGGGCTCACACATATTTAAGGTTTTGAAAATGTATCACATGATTGCATGACTACGATTCGAGTTGGCAACTACTCATGAGCAATTGGATTGACAATTAAATTGGAGCATTTGCCTCGTCATATATACTTTCAGTTGAATCTTATTTGATTGATGAAGATTGCCGTGTCATACATCCTATTGATATGCACTGTCCTCATTCCAAAGCTTTCCTGGATATGATAGCTACCATGGGATGAGGTGTATCACACCTGGTGTTGATTGCACATTCAATGCTGACACAGCTAGCAACCATTCCTGTAAACAACAGTGATTTCTGCATTACATCACTATGACGTCATCTAACCAGTTGAGGAAACTGAGCTTGTTTTGGTACTGCATGCTGCATCTTGTAATAGTAAAGCGTAGTACATGTAGACTGTATGGCACCGTCGCCTTATGCACAAATGTGTGTAAGACCATGACTAAGTTACTGCAAACAGATTGTGTCATACGAATTTAAACCATTGCTCAAGTGCTGTTTTATTTGAAATTTCCTGATGCATTAAATTGTCCTACAGTGTATTGTTACTTCATTCAGACTTTGAAAGATGGTCAAAGTCTCAATACATAAGTGGTATGCACTCTCATGTAAGCTTCCCAAGGCTACAATGCACTATAACAGGCTTTTAACTGTTGCCAGAAGCCAACAGCAGCATTGCCTTGCCGTCCCAGACAGAAATCGTACTAGATTGCATCGTTTGAACTTAACATTTAGTGACGATGCTCCAGTTACAAGCTGCTTGTTGGCGTTGCTTTGTGTCTCTTCAGAAATGCTTTAAAGTACACGATACTGTCAACAACAGCGCATTTCTATAACCAATATACGAATTCAACTAGCTATATTTGGATTCTGTAATTCTTCTAATGTGTTCAATTTTCTCTCTAAATTACATGCCAGGCCAGCACACCCCTTTTCCGCACAAACACAGAATCTTGACAATGTTTTCAGTGTTCCTATGTTTGCTGGTAATTATCAGGTTGCGTAGGATTAATGCGATTACGGCTAATTTCAGTGCACTTTATTTACCACGTGTAAAGTTGTGATTCAGAAGTCTTTCATGTTTAGCAATCATGACCTAAATCAGACCAATAGTCAGCTAGTCTATATGTGAGGTACTTTCCACAAATACCAGACTTTCTGTATGACTGTCCGTGAGTGCAGAAACTGTAGTGTCTGTATAGCAACACTATGCACTGTTGTGTGGCTGCATGGCGTGCATAGCGGGAAAATTGGTCTAAATCATCGCTTAGTTGCATACTTGCACATTTTGGTTCAACAATTACACGCTAGTTTACTTCTAAACAGGAAACTACTTAGTCAATTTGGCTGTATCAAGTATAACAAATTGCCGGTATGTTGTTTGGAAAGTGCACATTGCCAGGCTGTGCAGCATTTTTATACTGCATGCATTACAGTAACTAAACGAAAATTAAGCCACCTGCCATCAGCCTGCCATATTCTTTTTCTCCAGCAATGGTTAAGACAGAAACAAAACTATCTGGTGAAAGAGTGGCAGCTCGCTTTACCTGTGGAGCAGAGTCGCTTGCTGCTTCTGCTGTTCGCTTCAAGGTGTAGGCGGCGCGACAACAAGCTGCGTAGGCAAGATTTTCACTGCCACATAATACGTCAGATTACATCAATCAGCTCGCGTGCTGGTTACGTAACTTGCCCGAGAGTGTCCCTGACGGGTATATTGGAGTTGGATACTAACTCACATGCACATTATTAGGCTGTGCTTGCGTAACCATGCACATGACCAGGCTGTGCTTGCGTAACCATGCACATGACCAGGCTGTCATTGCGTAACCATGCACATGACCAGGCTGTGCTTGCGTAACCTTGCACAATGACCATGCTGTGATACACACATAACTGCATGAACTAAGTACCAACAATCAGTTGCATTGTATACTACACATAACTTACACTCACTCAAGCTCCATGACCAGGCTGTGCCTACGTGACCTGGCTGTGCCTACGTAGGCACCACAGGCTCAAACACACTTAAGTATAAATAAGTTAACAGTGAGCTGCACATGACCAGACAGTGCTATGGTTCACATGACCAGGAGGAGGTATAAAGGCATCCCGTCACCAATGTTATTAGTAGTGTCATGTTGCTACACAAACTTGTTGATTAACTCGATTTGTACTGACATTGTTGTCAATAAGCCTGAGGCAATCTAATGATATGATGGGATCGATCCTTTGAGTCTGCTTATCAATGTAACTTTGTAAGATTGCCTATTACTCAAGCCACCTTGACCCAACCTTGGGAGCAGGCCTTTGACCCATCTGTGGGGGCAGACCTTTGCTTTTTGATAACAAGTTGTTTTTGGGTTAATATTAAATTTACGAGTGAGGTTTCTCTTTTGATCTCACCGTAATTATTCCCAATCTGGCTATCCCAGTGCTTTAGGTTCTTCCCCATTTCCTTGATCATATATCATTACATTTTGCTTAGTGAATTTCAGCAGCACTGTGCGAAAATAGTTTAACCTACACTTTCTCTCGAAGGGCGACCCACATGCAAAAGAACCTAGCTGGCTGCTCAACTCCTTGTAATAATCGAGCATGAAAGGATGTGCTGCAGTCCTATTATAACTCCCAGACTTCCAGTAGCATGTCCTTTTACGATCTGGCATCGATCACTAGTGTTTTTTCAACAATCGGTTTTCGCATTAACACCAGACTGGTTGGAATGGTAACTAGCCAGCGGCCCTGTCAAATATTTATTATCATATTATAGATCCTATCAGTTGCATTCCACAATCATTATACACGTTGCTGAACCGCCCTGACCTTGAGTTCAATGTTATTAGCCTCTCCGGAGCAGTCTTCTGTTTTTTTACATAATAATCCTTTTCGCCTTTAGCTTGATACACAAATAGATTTTTACCATCAGTATGTGCATTTGTATGTACTTGTTGTCATCTAGGTTAGGTAATATGGTGAGCTAGTTATAGAGACGTCTCGTCCAGTGTCTCTGTGGTGATCCCCTCAGGTTATCCATTTGATTTTATTATAACGTTTCTAAAGGGCAGTTAGCCCACAATGGCCTTCTTTGATGTTCTAGTGCTTGAGGTCAAATAAGCATTAGAATGACAGACGATGGTTTGGATGGTTTGAAGCACCTCTGGAAACAAACCGTTGTAGATTACGAAGCCATTATTGTGTTATTGTAAGTTCCTAGTAATTGAATGAGTGTATAAGCGACTTAGTAGACCACAAGTCTTTGAATGAGCACACTTGTTAGACTGACTCATCTAACTAATGTGATTATGGTCTGGCTTCATTCTATCTGTAACTACAACTACCAAATTAATATTCACTGGGTTGCAAAAATACTTGTTTTCTTCAACCGCTGTAGCCTCTGTGGTTACTTGTGTATTGTGTTTAGTTCAGGTTCAAAGTGTCTGGTCGCCCCACCAGAGTCACTCAAAGACTCAGGAGACTACTTGCACTTAGCAGTGATTAGCTGCTTTTAAAAGAGTCACTGATAGTGTCAGTACCGAGAATCGCTGATAGCGCTGAGTATTGAGCAGTTTCTAGCTGCCCTACAGAGGATCTCCGATAGAGCCGGCCGGGTCACCTGTGCACTAGTGCTATCTCCTGTCAAACAGTGATATATAGCTGCCCCACTGAAGGTTTGGTGTACCAGGCACTGCTCTGAACAGGTCTTCTGAGTCGTGTAATGCAACTTCTGCAGTGCACCTCTTAGAACCAGGGCCTAGCTCACAGGAGCACCGACCGAGTGTACCGCCCACTGACCGAATGTACCGCCCACTGACCGAGTGTACTGCCCACTGACCGAGTGTACTGCCCACTGACCGAGGGTACCGCCCACTGACCGAGTGTACCGCCCACTGACCGAATGTACCGCCCACTAACCGAGGGTACCGCCCACTGACCGAATGTACCGCCCACTGACCAAGTGTACCACCCACTGTGCTGGTGTGTGCACTTCAGAGATAATCCATAGTGGTCAGTGAGACACAGCCAATCCATACACACTGCTAATCTGTGGTATTCATTTTCACTATACATGGCTTAATAACTCAGGGAATTATTTAGTACCACATAAAAGAAGCTTAATAATAGTTCCACAAATTTTGATGATCTTAAGGATTCCAAGAATGTGTAATAATTATTTGATAAGGGAAGTTCCTATACAGTTCTGTAATGAATTGAATCTACTTGTCATACATACATGTTTGTCTACCTTCTTCGTTAGTATCCTTTCTCCTAATCCGTTCTTAGGACTGTAGTAGGACAGCTAGTTCCCTCTCTTTACGCTCATGCTATAATGATTTTAACCTCACACTTTTGCTCTTCTCTCTCTCTCTCTCTCTCTCTCTCTCTCTCTCTCTCTCTCTCTCTCTCTCCTTCTCCTTTCTCTCATACTCTAATACTTTTTCTCTCTCCCATCACTCTCACTCTCTATGTCTTGCACTTCCGCCCCTTCTTCTCTCTACCCTTTTCTCTCCTCCACCCTTTTCTCTCACACACTCTCTCTCTCCCCTCTCTCTCTCCCTCTCCCCTCTCTCTCCCCCCTCTCTCTCTCTCTCCCCATCTTTCTAGCTGTGTAAAATGATAGATGCAGTTGACCAGTGTTTTGAACAATTTCGACTTCCCAAGTTCTACGAGGTAATAATGAGCTCACAATAGTTATACTATTTTACTATTATTTTGTGTGACTTCTTAACAAATTAGTGCACACACTAACACCTCAACTATGAGTCGCTGTCAAAACTATTCATCAAGTAGAACAATTAATCAAAACTAGGGCAACACTAACAGGGCTTGTTTGTCACTGGGTCTTTGGAGACAGTAATCTTTAGATCTTTCTCTGTCAAAAGCATGCACTAATTTGCTGTGTAGCAACATTACTATGCTATTGAGTTCACCCCAGTTCACTTGACTTTTCTACGGCTGCCTTCAATCTCAAAGACATTATGATAACGCTATAAAGTTCCAACCACAAATTTTAACGTCAGGCACAATCGTATTGAGCGAATATCGTGCGATACACTCAGCGGTTGATATTGTGTTACGTGATACGCCTAACACAATTACCCAACTGGCTTGTCGCGCTTTCGATGCAATTACGACGCTATAACTAGGTATGCTGTGTAATTGTCTGTTACGCAATGATGCGTTTCCTCGGTAAACATGTTTGCTGCTGTCCGTTAATTGTTGTGGAATCCTTCTAAAGTAGCCGTTATTCATCCATTGTTTGTCTGAGATTCGGGGGTTTACTACAGATCTCTGTTACTTTACGAAGCCTCTCTAACTGTTTATGCTCTCAATCAGGACTGCTCATCTACAAGCAGTATACGATATCACAAAATAAGTACCAGTGTCTGCTACAAAGCAGTGTACAGTATAAAGCAAAATTCACTCAATCAGGACTGGTGTCTGCTATAGAGCAATAACTCGGTAGTTTGTTTTGTACAGTTCAGCATCATGATTGCAAGATCCACTTAATCAGGGCTGCATAAATAGACCAATTATTCTATATAAAGGCTATACAGGATTCCATGATCAACATTAGGGCTGTTCTGTGAGTGAGGTCGTAATTTCAATTTTAGGACGCGGTTTTACTATGGTAGTAATAATTTATGATTTCAACACCATGTGGAAGTTTAATTGGTTGACTAACAACATCAGCATTACTCTCCTTTGTTGTCAGGGCGGTACATTAAACTCGTGCGTAAAAATCATTAAAATCAAATGCAGCTAGCTGTCATCAGCAGTAGTAGTATATGGACCACAAGTAATGCCTGTGTAAATAATCGTCCATTTGTAGTGGTAGAGCAAAAAGTGAAAAAGAGCTCGTGTGTGTACTACACAGGCAGTTAACCGCACAATTTAGCAAACTAAAATTGATTTGTTGCTTACAATAATTATTATGCATTAACTAGTATGACATTGTAAGTTTCGGCATATTCTATTATGTCAATTCTCTCTATAATAATGGAGGTATACTTCAAATTCTCTCTTAGTTTGGGTATTCAACGCGCAAAGAGTTGCTGAAAAACACTTTGGTATTAATTCAGGTTATAAATGGATGAGCTTATACTGGGTATGTATTCACAGTGCTATTGACTAAAGAAAATTAAGCTTTTACACTTGTTTGTGCATTGGTATGGTAGTGAGGTCATGCTGCTTTGAGCATCCATCTATAGTAGGTTAAACCACAGTCACTTGAACAGACAGCGCTCTATAAACTTGCTGATAGAAATTGTTTTGCAGTGGTTCTTGTAGCTGCTTATAGATAATGCTTTATTGCATAACAGTTGACATTGATAATCTGATTTTTAGTGCAAGCCCTAAGTTGTGGTCCATGTTGTTTCAACTACACACTGCTAGCAGTCTCAACTATAGCTCTGCTGGTTAGACTGACTGACTGGTTAATTGAATGGGAAAGCCTCCAGCCAAGTCGGTGGTTGGCTTTTGTAGTATCTCATCAAAGGCCTTGTTCTATTGTTGTGTGTCGACTCTGGGTTGGTAAATAAACATTCATAATTGTGGTTGTTGCTGGCAACCTGCTCTATGTAAACTCAGTAATTTGTGGGTAAGAGATAGGGAAGAGGGAGGGCTGATAGTGGGATGGGGATTATTTTGCATCATAGATAATATCCACTTCCAAGTATCCCAAAGCAGTACTTCAAACACCATGACATATTTGGTTTTCTGCAAATTATCTTCAAGTCTATCACTGATGTACATTAATCCAGACAGTATTGGTACAAAATTGTTTTGGTTAATGGAGTGTCCACATTTCAAGGCTGAAATAATACATACCAAAAGCATTCTGATGACCAATACTAAAATATCTACATTTCAGAGGTACGGATTTGTGGTGCTCCATTGTATAGCAATTTTAGGATGCTTCCTTCCACTTCCTTCCAGTTAGATTGGAAAGTTCCTTCCAGTTAGATTAGAAAGTTCCTAATCTTAGTACTGGTACCATTTCTCATTAGCATACATCTCATTCTTTTTCTTAGGAAAGATCCCTTCACGTTTCTTTGTTCTGGTGTCTCGGGAACTTGCTCCCAAAAGTGTCTGGTTCTCTGGAGACTAAATTGAAGGTGTGGGTAGTGATTAACCGAATTTCTCACAAGAATCCTTCTTTGTTTATACATAATGCTGATTGATTACTACCACTTCCAAGTTGCTGTTTCAATTTCGTGTTGATGATTTGATGTAATTAATTGTGGTAATTATGTTACTAAAGGATTATTAATCGTGGTATTTGAAGAATGGTCCCTCACTGACCCTCAGGCTGTTCTGTATCCACATAGCTAACACCATACCAATGCCAATGACTGACTTTCATTGTATGATTTTCACAGAGTGCTTGGGATGAAAGTTGCAGCATTTTATCACACCGTGATGAAGCTGTGTCTATGCAAGTGGCTACTGTGCAGTGCAAGTCCGGAAACAAATTATTTTCTTATGCGCTTGAGCAGTAAATAACCATTTTCGTGTTGATGTAAATTAAAATTTTAAGTCATTGATTCTAGCGTCACTTATGCAGATTCGTGCATGTTCTAAAGATGTGACTCACGTAGCTTTGTTTTCTGAATTGCAGTAAGGATAATAGTTAGGCTAGGGGGGTGACTAGCCTCTCCATACCCCACTGCGTGCAATTGAAGTGGTTTCATGAGACAGAGTAAGAATGCACATGCTCCTTGTGAAACGGTGATGTAATACTGCTTGTAGCTATACAGTGCTTCTATGGCTTTTGACGCACTTTACTTATTCAACAAAGAGATTATATAATTGAATAAATTACTGGTTTCTTAGTTGGGCAGCCAGCAAGTTGCAACCATGTGCTATATAAATCGACCACAATCAATACCTAGATCCATTCTATACTGAAAGTGACTTGCAATCGCAAGCAGCACCAGCAACAAAGATGTTTACAATTGCGAAGTTGTTGAATCTACCAACTCCTGCTCAACAGAGCGAGGATGAATATGCAGCAAGCCGCGGTGAGCACTGCATCGAGCAGATCTCCGCTCAAGCGAGAAAGCGGTCCTTTGACAGTGTTTGCGACCTGGATAGTTGCAACGAGTCAGATAAAGATTCTCTAGCCAGCGGTAAGTTGAGAACGCAGCTAGATTACACTTACAACGCTATCACTGCGTATCGAACGGCATTTAATCACTCTTTCTCTCTATTTAGATTCTCCATCTCCTCCGAAGAGCAACGAGAGCAGCGTCGTCGAACGAAAGAGCTCTGCCAGCGCCAAGGCAAAGAGAAATCGTACCACGTTCACCGCCTATCAGCTCGACGAGCTTGAGATGATCTTCAGACAAACACACTATCCTGACGTGCTAATGAGAGAGAACTTGGCTGCAAGAATTGGACTGCCTGAATCCAGAGTGCAGGTACGAACCACGAAAATAGATCAGTGTTTCATCCAAATTTGACATGCAAACTTTGCTTATCTTCTTAGTTTAAAAAATAGTGTTTAAATTTTCTTTGCTTTTTTGCAGGTCTGGTTTCAGAACAGAAGAGCTAAATGGCGCAAGAGAGAAAAGTTGCTCGCCACAGCTGATGTCCGATACAGAACAATGCCAGCGGTATCTCCCTCTGGGTCGAACTTTATCCCAAACCAGTTCAGTTCATGGCAGCCAGCTTGGAATCCACAAACATCCGCAGCAGCACAACTTGCAGCTGCCGTCAGTGCTGCTCCCACCCTCTCTCTTCCCACTCTCCCCCTCTCCCTCCCAATCCCACCTCCTCTCTACACTTCCGTTCCCACCTCAAAATCCACTGATGAATCTCCACTGCAAGCTCTTCAACTCATGAGCCAAAACAAAGACAATAGACAACGTTTATTGCAAACTTTTCTTCCATTCAGTTTACCATTTGCCAGTCCTACATTAGTCATTCAGTAAAAGTTATTATTTTTTATGTAAATTATAACCAAAGATTGTCTATTTCTTATCTGGAAAAAATGAAAAATTTTAACCTTGAATCAGATTCAACGTATTGCGAATTTCTAGTTTCAGGCATGATGAAATTGTACATTATTGAGTATTCTGTGGGATCTGCATGCTTTGTTTTCCGGCCTTTTGCATGTTTTTTCTTCAGCCTGCAGTGATCAGCTCTTAGAAGGAAGCGACTTGACCATAATGAATCAACTGTACAAACTGCAAAACCACACAGACATAGAGCATTAGAGTGAGTGAAAATAATTTGGTCTCTTTATGGTACTTTTCGAAGAAGCATCAGTACTGCAGCACCACAAAACAATACCCTATGGTCAAATATGATACTTTGAGAAGAATCTGCAACTTGAGACACTAGTTGTTGACCACATAGCCGCCCATGCACATGTTCAGTTCTCTTTGGTGTCCTTTGTGCTGTTGTTTTATGGGAGTGGTTGTTGTCTTGTGGGAGCATTGTCATGAAGCCCTGCTCTGAGTCTGTAATAGCATAAAAGAAGTTGAAGTCTTTTGGGAATATACAGGCAGGCTGCAGGGTCTTACCATCAGTAGTGCATGGTCACTAAGATATCTGCAGAATTGTGCTTGAGACTGATTGTGAATAAGGCAACTCTCTAAAAGCACAGATAGGAAGAGTACTACAATGTGTTAGAATTGGAGAAATTATTATTGCCATCTGTACAAGTACTCTAGATTATATTCATGAAGTTGATGTCTTGTTAAAAAAAATGTTTTCTGCATTGTTGCAATTTGTAGAAAAATCTCTGTGTTGCTGTAAGACAGTGCCTGCATGGTACTTATCAGTCTTCATTAGCTGTAAGTACATGTAGTGTTAATCTACTACAGTACAATACACACTCATTATATGACTTCATTGCAGTGTTTAGCAGTCACCAATCAGATTGCTTCCTGGGTCCAGCAGTGAGACGTGAGCTGACCAGCTCTGAGAATGCAAAGAATGGTTCATCAAGCAGCCCCTCAAAGGCTTGGCTTGCAGCTCTACACAAACAAACCACTTACACCATCACTGCCACTAATAAATAACAAATCAGGTTAATAGCCTTTGACGGGTACCATGTACTCCGCATTTAACTGTGGTCACTTGTATGCAAACATAGCAAGCTCAGGAATGTAAGATCAGTGAATCCACCTAATAGTGTGTTTGAAGGAGTTCTAGCTATTTTTCATAAAGCAAATACCGCTGATTAGTCTAATAAAAATTATACATATCAATTGTCGTGTACAGCAATGCAAGCTAGCTTCCTCCCATGCCTATTTTAGTAGTGAGAATTGTGATGCATGTAAACAATATGGTTGCCCAATGTTACTCTTGCATGGTCACAACTCACTACATTAAGATCGCAGCTACATAATGCACTAGACTACAGTGGAATCCCTCCAATCCGGATACTCTTGGGACCCACATGAAGTGTCCTGATTTCAACGATTGCCAGCTGTATACATGTATGTGTACATGATAATCTTATGTAATCTGTCGTTGCTTAGAAGAGTCATGCATGTACTTGTACCAATCCATAATAATGTTGCGTTACACCTAGCGATTGTTTACAAGACCATCCACACAGCTGTAAACTTCACAGCAATTTAGTGCCTATTCCAATGTCATTTAGTCATGTGTTTGTTCATCCAGAGGCTTCACTACAGCATATGTGTCCTGCAAAGGCATGCAACTGAAACAACTTAACCAACACCAATTTCCTACCAAAGGTCAGCAGGTCACTTTGAGCTGGAGCAACTGAGTCCAGAGTTCTTATCCAGCATGGTCATAACAGGATCCTACACAGCCACTAATTGCAGGGGTTTCCGTGGTACTATCGGCAGCCTTTGAACACACTTTCAATGTCAAAATATTAATTATAAGCCAGGGGATATTTTGTCTTCGTGCAGTGCTAAATTCTAAGCGTAATCATAAGAGCATCTGTCATCTTCATGCATTATGCCTCAGATCATCTTCCATCATGTAAACAAAGGTGATGGTCTGTGCATTTTACCGCACAGCAAGAAGATAAACATTCCATGTCTAAGCAGTTTTGTTCCTTATTCCAAGCATGCATTACAAGACAGACATTCTGTACCAGCCTGAGTCTGAAGACAGCTGAAAATAAGCGTTACAATAAAGAGAGTTTCGGACGCAACGATGTACCTTTGACAATTATAATAAATTATTAAATGTTTGATATTCATAAATACATAACAAAGAGCAAATACTAATCTTAAATGCACCATGTCTCAAATCAATATAGTCGGACATCGCACAGTGTGAGTGAGTTGGTGTGTGGTTGTATCTTAGCTAGCTGCATTCTCTTTAGAACTGCAAGAATCATTTGATCTTGGATTTGATGTCCTCCATATTAAGCAGGATCTTCTTTTTCTTCTCAACCGGTGCAGAGTTAAAGCAGAGTCTAGCGTGGGCGGGTGAGAAGGAGTAGCAATAAATAGCATGGATGACAGCAGATTAGTGGATGAATAGGATATTATGCATAACTACTAGTTAGGAAGTATTTCCTAGTTTCAAAGCGGCGATGAATTGTTAACCTCGAATGCAGTTATGTAAACAAACTCAATAATAAATAGTTTCCAATGCACTCTGACCCACAGAGGGACATATGGTGTGTGGGGGACACCTGTGCATGGAGCAGGCCTTAGGCAAGCTTTGTAATTCAGTTCTTGGAATCGTTGCTAGGAGCTTGCTAGTCTGAAAACTGAAATTTACATGCACAGTGGTCAGTGATACACAGCCAGCGCATGCAAACTTTGTGACTCAGTTCTTGGAATTGTTGCTAGGAGCCTGCTAGTCTGAAAACTGAAATTTACATGTGCAGTGGTCAGTGAGACACAGCCAGCGCATGCAAACTTTGTGACTCAGTTCTTGGAATCGTTGCTAGGAGCTTGCTAGTCTGAAAACTGAAATTTACATGTGCAGTGGTCAGTGAGACACAGCCAGTACTCCCTCACTCAAAGACCAGAAACCAAAAAATACAAACCACTGCAGCTGTGCTTGAACTCTTTAGTGGTCAGTGAGACACATGCAGAAAACTCTGTATTTGGTAACTGTTTGCTTAACAACTGGGCGCTACAAATAGCTTGGGGCTCAGGAGTAGCATCGTGCACTACAAGCCTATTGAGAAACAGACGTTTTCTCTTTATAGGCTAGCTGTACGGTATTTTCATGCCCTTGCTTTAATATGACAAAACGTACTTTTTGAAGGCTTCCAATTCCTGGTCATAGTCATCTTCCGATTCAGACTTCTGTAGACAGAGATTGACATAACAAAAGTGAATGTGGAAGAGGACAAAGAATTATTGTAAAGAGAGACGGGTTGTAGGAGTGATGGTGTGATAACTGCATTAGTCAATGGTAAGTCGATTAGTTACAATCACAATGGATCTGATTGTGACCTAGTTAACAGTTTTAGTGTAGAGTTACACGAGAGCGTGACAAGTCTAAAAGCAGCGTGGAAGAATGTGCGTGCGGTCATAACTTACGGAAGAATGCCCAGACGACATGCCTGTAGAAAAAGTGAAATAAAAATTGGGCAAAGTCAAAAATGGTATGTTCCTACCTTTAGGTCTCCCGTTAGTTTGGGAGTGGTTGACACTTGGTTTGGTTTCTCTGGTGACTTTAACCCCTGCCGCCTGTTGTCATAACAACCACAAAATGACTCAAGACACAACAGTGCACGCACAGAGACAAGCGATTTAATTGGATTGAAATTGTCGATTTAATTCCCAGGAAAATGAGATTATTGCAAGCTGTTTGGGAAGCATTAATCGAGTTTTGCAATAAACTGGAAAGAAAATGCGTTTAAAGTGTGTAGGAACTCATTAGGACTAGACAAAGCAGTGCTGACTGTAATGTGAAAGCGTGCCTCGACTTACGGAGGATGGGTTGTAATTGAGGAAAATTGAAACCGTAAACTTTCAATCAAAATTCTGGGATAGTGCTCATTCTGGGATGTCACTGCTTCTGACAAACACGGCTACACACTTTCATACTACACAAAACACACAGCTGCAACTGTATGCTTCTGATGGTCCCGCCCACCAAGGCATAACAAGGCATTCCAAGCTCGAAATCACTTTTATACAGTCATTTCTTTACATACAAGTGATAAGGCAAATTGAGCCGAAAACAATTGCAAATTCTTTGACTAATAACATCTTAATACGCTGAAATGAGATTTTTCTTGAATTTTAACAATAGGAGCAAATTGAGTGTGATCATTTGCCTCCTTAATAAGGGTCATCATGCCTAATGCAGATTACGTTTTCTGTTGTATCTGTCTAGAGCTTCAATGCTTTAGTGCTGTGTTTCGTTGCTCGGGTGATAATAATGGGTTCAGAATATGAAAGTGTCTTCTTACCTTTGTGGTTGCTAGAGAGTGCTTTGCAGGCTGCACAGGATGAAGAATACGCTGGCTTCTTACTGATGGAGGGGACGCCCGACCAGGTCTCTCTGTAAGAGAAGAACAACAATTGATGAGATTTCACAAAAACAGAGGACCTACACAACTAGCATAGCATACTTGGATCGACAGTTAGTGTTTAATATTATAATACAACTGGTCTACATACATGCACACTATAATAACTATGATCAAGATCAAAAATACCGTACAAAAGCATGGTTACATAATATGTAGAAGTACACTGAATTCTTTATTACTTGTATATAAGCGAAAAAAACTGGTGAACAAAACGAACCTACGATAGCAGGCAATTTATAGAACAAATGATAGTTTATGATGCTATACTTAATTTAGATTGAGTGTTAGTTTTTAACTTCAAATGATTCCTCTTTACTAAGAAAAAGGAATTAGTATAGTCTTAAAAATAACAAGAGGCTAGTGTCTCCATAGCTTTAAGCCTCCCTAAGGCTAGTGTCTCCATAGCTTTAAGCCCCCCTAAGGCTAGTGTCTCCATAGCTTTAAGCCCCCCTAAGGCTAGTGTCTCCATAGCTTTAAGCCCCCCTAAGGCTAGTGTCTCCATAGCTTTAAGCCTCTCTAAGGCAAGTGTTCCCTCTGTATTTAGGGACAATGCACCCCTCTTATCAACTTGGATTTTAGCTAATGCTCCCTGTTTTATTTTGTCATAAACACTTGTTTTCCCGAGCATTATGCACCCCCTTATTGCTAAATACTGATGAGAACACTGCTCAAAGAGGATGTGATCAACATGGGAAACCACTGCAAGTGACTTCAAGTCATGTTTGATAAATAAACAAGAACTTCTCAAAGCCGATGGGCTTCGCTGAACGAGATTAAAATTAGGCAATATCTACATAATTATGTTACGAAAATCGGGCTTCTCACAGTTTCACATGAAATACAACAGGAAGTCCGTAATTTATTGTTTTCATTAACAATGTAAATGACTGGGCAGAAGTATCATATATTACTGGGTAAGTCACTGAGGTTGTACTTCTTCTCAAAAAGACCCAGGTTGCAGTTTATAAGTATTCTGCTAGGTCAGTATCCCAGCAGCAAGAAGCTAATTTTGGTATTGAATTACCATCCTGTCATACCCTAGAGACACAATGGAGCACAGACAATGCTTGGAGGTGCGTGCTGGTGTGGGCGCCTGTGCTATGCTAAGCAGCACAACGCACGACCAAGTAAGGAGTACAGACAATGTGAGCCAGTGTGGGCGCCTGTGCTGTGCAGCACAATGCACAACCAAGTAAGGCAGCTACTAACCAGCTCAAGTACACATGAGTAGTTTTTTAGTAAATCAATGGTTTCCTCTCATTTCTCTCTACAACTGGTTGAGTCCCTTGAATATATCAATGTGTCTGTTCTACAGCTTCTCATGGACAGGTGGTCTAGTGCTCTTTTTACTATTTTTGGAGATTATTCACTACCACAACCAGCATCAGATAGACTAACTAATAAGATCGGTGCCTCATAGACTAACCTCCAGCATCCTGCTTCAACTTATGCAATACTTAAAACTATTTACAAAATATACGCCTACAGTACCGTGGGTAGGTAGCTGACGTTTGCATGCTTGATTTGCAAAATACATGTAGGCTAGGTGAAGGTCATTAGAGGACTGTTTAATTTAAACCTGTCTCCTTTTCTAATTAATGCCTACCGTTCAGTGAGGGTGATACTGGTGATGGAGGAGGTGACAAAGGTGTGTGCCGACCACTGTTCTCTTCTTTCCTTGCTGCTCCGGTGGTCTTTTTCGATGTATTGCGAGACAGAGCAGGAGAGGAAGGAGGCGAGATAGATACAGGCTCTTTGCTGGGCTGCTGCTGTGAGGAGTTACCCTGTTGCTCTGGCAGTGATGAGTGATCCTGAGATGGCTGTGGTTCATCAGAGCCGCCTTCACCGAGCTGAGAGAGAGAGAGAGGGAGGGAAGGAGGGAGGGAAGGAGGGAGGGAGGGAGGGAGGGAGGGAGGGAGAGAGAGAGAGAGAGAGAGAGAGAGGGAGGGAGGGAGGGAGGGAGGGAGGGAGGGAGGGAGGGAGAGAGAGAGAGAGAGAGAGAGAGAGAGAGAGAGAGAGAGAGAGAGAGAGAGAGAGAGAGAGAAGATACACGAACACATAAAGGTACATCTGTAAGTGTATTAGTAATGAAAAATAATAATTTTACATGTCACAACAACAAGATTAGTATTATTAAGAGTACGTGTGGTGGCATGGTTGTACTATGACCCATCAATGAACTAGTGGTAGACACAATCATAGTGCAGTGTGCACAGGGCAGTGTGTAATCAGAAACCCACCAAGTACTGGTGAGACCACATGCCGGCCGGCTGGAGTGGTGTGACTTATACAAATCAGTAATGGACTACACGTGTGCAGACTCCAAGCTGAGGGCAATACAGTACTGTCTAAGCTGAGGGCAATACAGTACTGTCTAAGCTGAGGGCAAGCTGAGGGCAATACAGTACACACTCTAAGCTGAGGGCAATACAGTACTGTCTAAGCTGAGGGTAATACAGTACTGTCTAAGCTGTACTGTCTAAGCTGAGGGCAATACAGTACTGTCTAAGCTGAGGGCAATACTGTACTGTCTAAGCTGAGGGCAATATAGTACTGTCTAAGCTGAGGGCAACACAGTACTGTCTAAGTTGAGGGCAATACAGTACGCACACTAAGCTGAGGGCAATACAGTACTGTCTAAGCTGAGGGCAATACAGTACTGTCTAAGCTGAGGGCAATACAGTACACACTCTAAGCTGAGGGCAATACAGTACACACTCTAAGCTGAGGGCAATACAGTACTGTACAGCTATTGAATACTGCATGTACAGAGTTTCTAATAACTCTTGGTAAGTATATAGTTATGCTTCTGCTTATACACATGTAGGTTGAACGTGTCCATTTTACATGCAAGGTAGGACCTGACCAGACCATCACAAAGTGACGTACAGCATGGATAATAATCTACTTCACATACCGATATACATGTAATTTTACATGGTTATGACTTGACTTCAGTATTAGGGCAAACTAATGCATTTACAGTGAGTAGCACAGAGTACATGTACGTACATTTAGAGTGAGTACAGGCAAATCTAATATTATGCGTTATAATGCACATGCACAGTACAGGGAGGAGTTTCACTGTCGCATATACATGTAATATTGGATAAATTTGTACCTTTTTGGTCTTTTTCTTCTTTTTGGTGGTCTTGGCGGTATTGTTAGCACTGAGAGGTGCTGAGCTGCTGCTGCTAGTGGTCTCCACTGGTGAGGAAGCTGTAGTAGGTGCCTTGCCCTCGATGAAATTGAGGAGGTCGTCCAGTGATCTGTCATCAGAACAGGTGTGCTGTGAATGATGGTGACGCTGAGAGAAGAGGGGAGAGAGGGAGGGAGGAGGAGAGGGGGGAGGGAGAGAGGGGGAGGGAAGAAGGGAGAGGAGAGGGAGGGAGGGAGGAGGAGGGGGAGGGAGAGAGTGAGGGGAGGAGAGGGAGGGGAGGAGGGAGGGAGGAAGGAAGGAAGAGAGAGGAAGGGAGGGAGGGAAGGAGAGAGGAAGGGAGGGAAGGAGAGAGGGAAGGAGAGAAAGAGAGGGAGGAAGAGAGGGAGGGAGAAAGAAATGAAAGAAATTATAAGTGAGTGACTGTTCAATACAACAGGCTATGTCACAACTACACTCCTAAGATTTCATGCTACACTTATTTTCGGTATAGTGTCTTCGTAAAATGCTACCATAGAGCAACTACAACGACTAGACATGTAACAACATACTACTCAAGTCACTCTGAACACATCAGTGACAGACACTCCGCACTACCAAAAAAATACATTTCCAATGTTTTTGCTGGATGTGTAGTCTTGCTACAGCATGCTCTGTCTGGTAAGGAAGTGCAGTCTACCGGATATGGTAAAATACCTCTGAGTCCTTTGTCTTCTTCTTCTTCTCCAGCTTCTGTCTCATCTTGTCTCTCTGCTTGGTGTAGTTGTGACTGGTCGGGACAGTAGGAGGCTGAGGATAGAAGCAAAATCCATGAAGTTTACATACTAGTAACAAATTCAAAATTCATCAGAAAGCAATAGTTGACATACATCGTATTGCAATATGCAGATAATCAGTATCTACTACCGTACTGTGTGATGATGGTGCTGGCTCACGTTGTTATG
>OZ024788.1:3018265-3024186 GCA_964017065.1 Haliclona indistincta | reverse complement strand
TGGGAGACTAAGAGAATAAGTGTATGAGTTAATTGAGTGGATAGAGAGGGGAGTAAGGAAGTCACATGAGAAAAGGAAGTGAAATCTTATCTGAGACAGGGAGATTAAAAAGACTAACCTTGTTTGAGTGGAGGCAGAAGCCATTCCAGGTGCTGAGAGAGCTCTGTTACCGCCCAAATCGTGATGACACTCGCAAGTAGCAGTACACGACGGTACCTTAGCCATATCGTGATGGTGATGATGGTGGTGGTGGTGACCCAAGGCGGAGCCTCCGTGATGATCACAGCAAGTCTCGCTAGCTACGTGAACCGACGAGCTAGTAGTTGTAGTCGTGACAGAGCTTGCCGGCGTTGTGGTGCTGCTGGTTGAAGAGCTGGCGGGTTTTAATGGAGGCGAATCTGACACAGTGATGGTCGAAGAAGACTCGGATGCTGGTAGTCGCGGCGGCAGCGGCCTGGGAGATGAGCTTGCAGGAGAGGGAGCTTGAGCTTCTTCGTCTAGCTGGATATCGTTGGTGGACATCCAGTTCTGCCAGAGATTCTCCGTCTTGTGAGTGAGACTAGCACCTGCATCTGAGAGAGGAAAGGGAGAGGAGGGAGGAGGGGAGGGAGAGGAGAGAGGGAAGAGAGAGGAGGAAGAGAGAGGAGGGAGGAGGGGAGGGAGAGGAGGGAGGAAGACAGAGCGATAATTGATGCATACAGTATTGTGGAATGAGGAAAATTTTCCGCTTCTTGCAATGAAAAGCGTAGAAAGTCACCTTCATGCACTAATGTGATCAGTCTCTGTAGTCACTGTTGTCTTTATTCACACGATGGAGGATGATCAGAGACTGAACACATTAGTGCATGAAGATGACACTCCACTTCATCACAGGAAGACGACAGAACTTCACTTACTCTTTCCCAAAGAGGATGTTAACATCCGATGTTTGTTGGTATGCACATCAGATACCATCTCTCCTTTTCTCTTCTCTGTATCGTCCATCTCATCTTCAAGAGGTGGTTTCAACAGCTTGCCTCCCGACCCTAGTTCAGCTACTAGTGTACGATCAATAGATAGCTTACTACAAGACGGATCAACAGGGTTGAGCGGCCGTGACTTGCCCTGCAGTGAAAATACATTTAGTTAGAGAGAACTGTGACCAGTAATTCAAGCCTTCTGAGTCTTAAGATTGATTTTTACTGATTTTACAATAATTATTTTCGGAACAACATAGTGAGAAACTTTCAGCATTCAAAATAAATTATTTCACCGTCAATTTTTGCAACAAAAATATAAAAATCAAAATTTTTCAAAAACATTTTGACAAGGGTCAGCAAGATGAAAAGTAAAAACAGCAGCAGAAACAGTCGTTTGATCGACGACATCGGGGTAATAGCAATTACATTGGTTCAGCATAATCAGGTGATAGCACATCCAAAACACTACTTCTCAAGCACACCCTCTCTCTCTCATTTCAAGCACATATCTCTCTCCCTCTTTTCATGCACACCCTCTCTCTCTCTTTTCAAGCACACCCTCTCTCTCTCTTTTCAAGCACACCCTCTCTCTCTCTTTTCAAGCACACCCTCTCTCTCTCATTTCAAGCACATATCTCTCTCCCTCTTTTCATGCACACCCTCTCTCTCTCTTTTCAAGCACATCTCTCTCCCTCTCTTTGTCAAGAACCCCCTCTCTCTCTCCCTCTCTTTGTCAAGAACCCCCTCTCTCTCCCTCCCTTTCTCCCCACTCACCGCTGTTTGTTGAGCAGCGACTGCACCAACACAGGCAAAACACTGACAGGACAGACTTGAAATGGGAATGGACTGATGTGAAAAGGATGAGGACTTAGAATTGGTTAAGGACAACGGCTGTGGTGTGAGCAATGAAACAGAATGGGTTGGTACTGCTGACGAAGAGTCTCTATCATTGATCTCTGTGGAGATTTGGTCGGCCCACATCACCTTCTTCTTGGGCTTGTGGTTCTTCTCCGCTTTCTCTTTTTCTTTCTCCGCCATTCTTTCAGCGTGCTTCCCCTGCTCCAAGAGAAGATCCACGAACGGTCGGTGCGACTCTGTAGCGTGCACGTAGCCCGACTTCTCTCCCTGTGGTGGTGTGGTAGTGCGGTTTCCTGTGAGCTCCTTGATGCTGTTTGCAACCAAGACGCCATCGTTCGTCGTTCTTGGATTCACTAACCTCATCGTGTTCAGCTCAAGCTGGGTCAGTTTCATCTGAACTTGATCGCAAGAGTCAAACATAACCGACTCACTATCCGACTCTAGGTGACCTCTCATTTCATCGCTTGTGACCTTTTTCATGAACCGTATTTTCATCGTCATGCTCTGCAAGAGGTCAGTCTCGCGACCTTCCCCATTTCTCGCCTCTCGATGAACCACAAGATCCTTCTCCTTTGTGAGATCGATGAGCGCTGACCGAGACATCTCAGCTTGTATGAGCTTTTCTTTCGCCGTCACAGAACCCTTCTTGCCATCGTCCACAAAGTACACGGGCTCTTCCTTCTCTTCATGAGCCGTGTGACCATCCACTATCATAAAACCACGTTCATCGAAAAGGTCATCGATGCGTAAGTTGATGCCGAGGTGTTTTATCGCGTTCAGCTTCAGCGAAACTTCCGTGATCTCCTCTCGTCGCATCCCGAGTTTTTCATACTTTTCGACCTGTTCCCGAGTGCAGATAGCGTCAGCATGCTTCAAATCAACAGATGTCATATCGATTCTCAGCGTTATAGTGTGCGTTGCTATATCGTCTTTGATCCGAAACTCTGGATCTCCGACCGGTTTGATGCACTTGAAAAGAATCTTAGACCATTCCGCTACGTTCTCTTTTGTGCGGTCTTTAGGAGCCGCTGCTGCAGCTACGCTAATGTCCACCATTTCTTTGCCTCCTCTCTGCGTAGTGACAGCGTCCGCTGGTGTAAGAGCAGGTGTTAAAGAAGACAATGAAGAGGTAATAAGTGATGTCTTGTTGCTAAGAGAAAAGGAGAAGAGCGAGTGAAATATGCATATGCAGTCATATACTGTACAAGTGTATTTAGAGCAGGGCTTCAAATTAGCACTAGCTCGCTAGCCCGAGGCTAGTAAAAAATATAGCCTGGGCTAGTAAAATGTACAGGTTGGTAGCCCAGCTGGCTAGAGATAATTGTAGACTTATTGCAGTATTTGACTGGAAAAAAGTACATTAATGCTTAAATTAGCTTGATTATTTTATTGGGTAGGTAGAAACTGTTTTAGGCTAGTTTAATTTGATTGCACTAGCCCTGCTGGCTAATTTAAAAAGAAGTTAATTTGAAGCCCTGACTTGGAGTATTCATGTCACAATTTTCTAGTGCAGTATTTTACATCGTATGTGCGGTTCTAGGATAACTGCAGATATGTGGTGACCATGCTCACAATCTACTTCAAGTGAACCGCTTTGGTTACAACACTGTCACTCTGTTAGCAACCGCACTGACACTAGACCACACCCATTGGGTGGAGTCAAAGCCAGCCCGGGTATTCATCAGAGTACACCAACTACATTCTTTGGTAAAGCGTGTGATTGTCTATACCTCGCTGATGTTGCCGACGATTTAGATGATGCTGTTTGCTCTGATGAAGACGATCTACTACTACCATCTCCACTAGCGCTGCCACTGGAATCCTTGTCTCCCTCACTACGATCCTTTACCTGAGCGGAAGAGAGAGAAAGAGGGAGAAAGGGAGGTTAGACAGTAGGGCAGATCAATGCTTCACTTCTGTCTATATCTTTACCTGTAGTTGTCCTTGTTTTAATTTCTTGAAGGACTCTCCGTCCGCTCTGATCTTCTCGATGTGAGCTCTCCTGTCTTCTCTCTGCAAGGAGCAGTGAACAGGTTAAACAGGTTCAGTAACTCCCTCCCTCCCTCCCATGTGCTCACTTTCTTCATCTCTTGTTGTTGAATGACGAGTTGTTCCTTAGCATTCTTCCACACCTGTCCTATCTCCTCCATTTCTTGATCCAGTGTAACATACCTGTAACAACAAAAATTATAATTTATTATAACTTTACAGCAATGTTTGTCTTCTACTCTCCTTACAAACTGTAGCCCAGGCGACCATAAGATTTTTTAATTGAAATACAAATTGACGGAAAAAAACCAAGAGAATTCCTAACATAAAAATGGTGTCGCGATTACAGTATGTGATCCATTGACAAAAACCCACCCTGCCTACCGCTCATAGAGCTAGCACGTTTGCAAGGCCCTCAACTAGTGCTCCATCTGGTACCGGCACACCTCAACACCCCGGCTTAGGTCAGAGGATCCGGCAGACCGGACTGTTCTACCAGGGCTACCAACCTTCAGTCATTAGTGGGGAGGATAGTCACACTAATGACTTCCGCTAGGTAAAGGTCACATCTGTGTGACCCAAGCGGCTCCTCCACTAAGTGAAGGGTGTGGTACCACAAGGTGTGACAGCACTCTCAATTAAAAAAAGTTTTTGTTGTATTTTTTTTCAGCATAGTCTGCCCGAGGTTCGAGCCCAGGTACCCCTCATTATAAGGCTAACGCACTAGCCATTGAGCTAGCGAACAGGTCGCTTACTAATGTGGGTTATTACAAAGGTAAACGTAAATTTGCTAGGGTCAATTTTTTTTGCTGAACAAGAATATTATGATAACCATTTTTTCACTTTCTGATATGATAACCATGATGATTTACACTTTCTAGGATCAGTATTTTGTACTGAAAGAAGGTAAAATAATATCAGTACTAGAGTGATGAACCAATAATTGGTCACCACGTATACCGTATTTCATCTAAAAAATTCGACACAAAATAAATAATTTGCTTGCACAATAATTTGGAAGGGCAGAAGTTTGAATAATTGGAGGTGTCGCGACGAGCACGTGTTTGAACGAGAACACGTCTATAGCTCCTTTCCATGAAGTACACAACTTTTCACGTCGGGCTGTTGGCTTACTATGACGAAGAACCAAAGTGCTTGCCGAAATTTCGAGGTTTAGTACGCATTTCAGCGACAAGGTGCCGAAAAATAGGAGGTGCCGAATCTTTAGAAGAAATAAGGTATTTGACCACTTTAATATAGCCAGCTAGAGGAGGAGGTGAAGTCAGCTATACACTGGTGTATGACTCTGTTGTAGGCCTGTATGCAACCAAAGATTTGAAGCGCTCAGTTTGTGCATATACATGCTTGGACGCAGGTATCGGCAGTAAATGAGACAAAAGTAACTCTTGAGCTTCATGCTCATAGTTGCACAAGCAGCATCATCCACTGACTTATGCTGAGCATTTCTGCCCAAAGTCTGTATTGAATTTGTAAAAACTTGTGCTGATGTTTGTCAAGAACACCTACTAATGAAGCTGTAGCAACTGTTAGAGCATATCTGTGTGGATATCCTCTGAAGACAGTTGAAAATTGACCAATAGTTTTAGGAGTACTTGTTAATTTTCCTGCACTCTGAGCAGGAGAAATAGCTTATGCTCGAAATAGCTGCTTCTACTACACATGTTCAATATAAATTGTTTATTTATTCGGTGATCAAAGTTTGATGTACCCAAATTTTCATGTTTTTAATTTTTGTCGCTAGAACGAAAGACGAAAATATTTTGACGCTGAAAATTTCCAGATCTACGGTATGCAGGTATTTTGACAGAATGAGCTCCAAAAGGCCTGTGACTAGTGAGTAAAGGAGGCAGTACTATTTGAAGACCAGTCAACGAAAATATGTTTATTATCACCAATGATAGCAATACTGGGTTATCTTTGTGGGCATGGCTGCCATTACTTTCAGGTCCCTGGTGCTGTTCGTGGAGAAGACAAAGTATATCATGATTCTTTGTCTAGACCAGCAAGTCTGCTGTGTGTAGACCATTGTGTCAGAGTTTGTTAGAGCTATTCAAGCAATTGATTGTTTAAGTTGTACATGTATGTTCCATCATC